>ARYC01001692.1:0-14992 GCA_000711775.1 Oxytricha trifallax
TGAAGTTTTTGATTGATAAAAGTAGACTATTAGTGCATACTTTATTTGGGTTTTAATAGGGTTTATGTTGGAGTTTAATGTTTAAATAAGCTAAAATTTTTGAAAAAAAAATAAATTTTATGTTTAATCAAATTTGTATATAATGGAATAAAGAGCTATTAAGACAAGTTATAATAAATGAGTCCATTCATGATTGTAGTGATAATAAAAATAACATATCTCATCGTGCAATTTGTAGTTAAGCCCAATATATTTTTACTCTATTCATGAGTCTAATATCTTTATGATTGTTACTATCTTAGCGCATTATTTTGTGAAATCAACCTCCCCGAACCTTTAAAGGCTTATAAGCACATTCTTAATTAGAGCTTATAAGCCTCCTCAAAGCTCCATTTATGTATATACTTAATTAAATTAATAATTATCTATAAAACCTTAATAAGTTTAATTAATTTAGCAATAAAATTGCTATTAATTTAAATTCTCTATACAGAATACCTTTAATACTAGTCCTTATTTAATTTTTAGTAATTTTAATATATTAAATCCCATTATTAATCAATATAATTAAGAAATTATTAAAATGGGGCTTGTAAGCGCTAATATATGCCCTGAATTAAGAATGGGCTTAAATGACGTTTGAGGCTCGAACTGGACGATATTGAAACTTCCCGAGCTCTAATATATTAAAGATTTTAGGTATAGGTCCAAAGAATACAGTCAGAATATCTTGGGCAAATTCATTCATATGTCATCCAGATATTTTCAAAATAAAAAGATCTATTCTCGCAAGAGTTCAAATATTATTAATTCCTTTAACATCTCTACAGACCATTATATTCTATTTCTTAATTACAAATTAAATTTCATTTATTTTTGAAAATCTTTTGCTTATTAGTTATTTAAGTGAGTATAAAAAAACGAGTTTTTAATATAATTCACACAAACATAAGCTTAGAGTCATGTGGCAGTTCTCTGAATTTTATCTTTCTAAGTTATAGTTTGATTGTTTCTATTGTTTGTTAATTCACTTTGCTTGGCTTGATAATAGTTGATTCTCTGAGACCTCCATTTATTTTGAGATATTGTTTGATTCTCTTCTTAGAATCTTTCTCACCCCTGCAGCTAAAGTAATCGTTTCTTGGCATGTTGCTCTCTATTATTAATACTGCTAGAGTCCAGATATTCCATTAAGTGTCTCCATCTCTCCGGTCCTCTCTCTCTCTGGGAAATATCCATGAGTACTGTATACATTTCCTAATGCAGAGGCTTGCACTCTTTAAGCTCTGTTAAAATCAATAATATAAACTCTAAGAGGTTGAAAGTCCATCATTATGTTCTCTGACTTTAAGTCATTATTAACTTAGCCATTAGCCAAGCTTGTGAAGCTCTTCAATACCGTCAACTATTTGCTGCACGATTTAGCCAATTTATCTTTGGCATATTGTCAGATAAAAATTCTCTGTAAGTCATCTCGAGGAGAGGAAGTCTAAATGCAACATGATCTTTTCCAAGTAGTATAGCATCAATCTAAATAATATGCTTACACTCTCTAAACTTTGGCTGTTATAGAGTATAATACTCATTAGCAAATTCCATTTAGAACTTGTCGTCAGCAAGGAAGTAATTGAATGGGTATATTTTAAAGGGATATTAGTCATCAGTGATGACTCTCTTCTCTACTTTATCCTCAAGAGTGAGGTAGCTTTCAAGACAAGAATCTATGTCAATAATTTTTAAGATTGGAATCTTCATCGCCTCAATTTTATCATGATTTTATTTATCTGAGAGACAGGAAAGTTCTTGACTGCTTTCTTTATTTTAACTTACTTCTATACCTCAACTCTAAGAGACTCGACAGAATTTCTTGATCTTCTTTTTTATAGGAATCTTTTTCCTGTAGGTTCATGAATAAAGACAAACTTTGATTGTGCTTTTTCTTTAAGTACACTTTGTGGTCTCTTGTATGAGAATATGGATTCTATACTTCCCATCTTTCTTATAATGCTTGAGATATAACCTTGGCATATCGTTGTGCATATCCTCAAATGTCTTTTGTAAGTTGACTTGTAGAGGAAAACTTTATTGCATTCTTTGCATTTATAGTCAACTTTGGCTGGTAAAATTTAATTCTCTATGGCGGGTTATTTAACCTCCTCCTCAATTTGGACAGCTTCTTTGATGACCTCCTTCTTAATTTATATTTCATTCTCAAGGGTTGACTGGTCAAAAGTGTCATAAGTAGGCTCCACTGAGTGCAAGGGTCTCTAGTCTCAACTTTCTTTGGTTAATGGAATGGTAATTTTTATTGGTTTGATCCAAGTAATGCCGCTCTCTCAAAAGTTTAGCGCTCATTTTAGTTTCCTGATATATTTTATTATAATAATGAAAAAATCTACCTAGAAATACTATAATAGTCGAGTATAAGACACTGTGGTAAATTCTCGGCTGAGAGGTAAGAAAATTAAATAACCATAAAAGACTGTAAGTTGACATATTTTATGAGAATTTTATACATTTTAGTAAATTAAAATACTCCTAATGAAGTTTTGTTTCTCTAGGAGGTCCTCCAAACAAGTTTGAACTTAATTTGGAGGTAATGCTATTAAACATTTTTAAATTTAATATGCTCCTAATTAAGTTTTAACCTTAAAATTTAAACTCCTAATAAAGTTTGAACTTAATTTGGAGGACCTCCTAAAATAATTAAACATTATTAGGACCAATTTAATGGAGATAGGTTGATAAAAATGTAAATCAATCTGTGAAACTTGGAGCAAGCTTTTCAATGCTTCTCCGTATATCTTTTTGAGGTTGACCTCCAGTAGGTTCTCCCTATTTAGTAGTAAGATTTTAATAAACTTAGAATGGATATCTATAATTTAAATTTCATTAACATTTCTAGATAGATGAAGCAAGATGGAGTCTATGAATGATGCAATGAAGAGAATTTAATCTCAAGATTTTATAGGGAAATTTAGAAGTAAAGAGGCTTTATAGATATTTGGTTTAGCAAGGTAAGTTCTTTACTAAGATAAATATATTCATGATAGTTGGATTGTTCTTGCCAACCCAGGAAGGAACAAAAATCTCGTTTTTAAAAGCATTGCTAAGCGTAGAGAAAAAGCATTTGAGACTAATGAAATAAAGATAATATAGATACCAAACTACACTTAAATATCAGTAACAAATCTCTAAGATGATGCTATGAGTGATCCAGATGTTGCTCTATACCTACCATCAAAGTTACAACTCTCAAATAAGTTAGCAGAGAGAAACTTCTTCTTTGGTGTTCTTGCAACTCTGAAACCTGAGTACTTAAATGAAGTTATTTAAAAAGCTCACAAGAAACGATACAGCATCTCTCCTGAAGAAAAAGAAAAGCAAGGTATTAAAATAAGTGATTCCTGCCTGTAGGAACTTCAAAAGCATCTTTTCATCTCAAGTAAGCTTAGTCTTCTAACTTTATAGAAAAATCTGGTACTGCAATATACTTGATGAAAGAGCGCAGCAAATTAAACAGAGAGAGAAAGTCTCAAGTAAAGCATGAATTGAGCAAGAGACTCTTTAAAGATTTCTAAAAGCCAGACGAGAAGAACATAGAGCAGGCACTAAGAGAAGAGACATAGACCAAAGCAAGCCTTAAGAGGAAGAAAAGAAAGAGAAGCCAAATCCCTTTACGGGCAAATTTAATATGTGAACTTATTCATTCTTTTAAATCTAAAACTTATTTATATACACAAAATCTCCCTTCTCTTGCGCATACATTAGCTTTATCATCACTAACTCTCTTAGCAGCAATCTTAAAAAAATCGACTGTATCTATCTTCAAGTCGTGCATCAAGTGATAGAGAAGAAGTTTCTTGGAGTGGGCTTTCAATAACCCCCAATAAAATTCAATTCCATTGAATTGATGATTGTAGGGAACAATGAATACAAGTGTAATGTTTAGCCTTCATATTCCTTCCTTGAGTCTTTAGTTTATGAACTGACAAGTTATCAACGAATAGAATAATATCTTAGTCATCGTACTTGTCTCTGAGTTATTGCAAGAACTAAATGTATTATTCAGTCTTTATTGAACGAGGGTGGATAACATAAGTCTCGAGGCCATTATCTTCGCTTATTCCATCAAGAATAGCATGAGTTTAAACATTAAACTTTTAATAATATACTTCAATGTTGCTATATCTTTTATACCAAGACCTCGATATTACGGTATTAAACGTGAATACTGCCTCATCAGCGTGTATGAACTTAATTTATGCTCTTAAGACCTCTGCATTTAATCGAATATATAATTTAAATTAGTCTTATAAAATGGAACATTAAAGTCAATCACTCTCTTAATGCGATTAACTGTCTTGTAAGATATTCCGTTCTTTTTTATATATGTTTGCTATAGATTAAGCAGATATGTGAAGTTCAGGAAATTGGCGATGAAACATCACAGCCCTCTAGGCTAGAGAAGTGAGCCCAGTATTTAAGAGTCTTATCATTAATAAGAAAGTCAACATGATGCTTTTAGAATTTTAAAGG
Source organism: Oxytricha trifallax (assembly GCA_000711775.1). Lineage (NCBI taxonomy): Eukaryota > Ciliophora > Spirotrichea > Sporadotrichida > Oxytrichidae > Oxytricha > Oxytricha trifallax. Next base: position 4,540 of record ARYC01001692.1, read on the forward strand.
TCTCTAAGATTTAGAATTAAGTTGTTATCTCTTTAAATCCAATGCTAATAGACAGTGAGATCTAACAGTTGCTGGAGATTTATGTAGAAGCCTTGCTATAGACGTATAATTGAGAAAAGGCTTGAGTTATTCACTATATTCATCACATCCATATCGCAACTTAAACAATAAATCTATATACTCACTGATAAACTGACCCCAAACCTCGCATATACTCACTTAAAATACTAATATTTAAACAATTAAACCCCTACATAAACCCTATTAAAACACTTATAAAGTATGCACTAATAGAATACTTTTATCAATCAAAAACTCAATCATACTACTGAATGGGTTTTAGGATTTTGAATAGAAGATACCTTGGAGAGCAGTTAAAGAAGAAATGACGCTTTTCTGTAAACGTTTGGTTTTAACATAAGTCCATGTCAAGTTCTCATTACTTTGATTTTAGCATTGGTATCTCTAAAAGTACTCATCTGGTGACATACTAAGAAATCATGTTAAAAAGATAAACTAAAATAACTATGATCTGTAGTTATCAACATCTAGATGAGTTGTCTAAAGCTCTGTGTAGATGAGAGAAGATATACCTAGATTTGGGATATTGACATTAACTTTTTATAAATAGTGTTATTTCTCAAAAATTTTTAACTCTTCTAAACTTTTCAAATTTGGTTTTTACTATCATTTTGATCATATTTGCAAATATATTTAAATTATTATATTTTTATCTATTTTTGACTTTGAAGCCATTTTTTGTAGTTGCGACAAGTTTTTCCACTCAAATGTTGTAAAATGTAATCTGAGTATATAGATGACGCTTAACAATAATAAATACCTAGGAGAGCAGTTAAAGAAAAAATGAAACTTTTCTGTGAACTTTTGGCTTTAACATAAGTACATGTCAAGCCCTCATTACTTTGCTTTTAGCATTGGTATCTCTAAAAGTACTCATCTGGTGACATACTAAGAAATCTGGTTTAAAAGATGAGCTAAAATAACTATGATCTGTAACTATCAACATCTAGATGAGTTGTCTAAAGCTCTGTGTAAATGAGAGAAGATATACGTAGATTTGGGATATTGATATTGCCTTTTAAAAAAAGTGTTATTTCTCAAGAATTTTTTAAATCTTCTAAACTTTTAAAATTCGGTGCTTAATGTCATTTTGATCATATTTGCAAGAATATATATAAATTATTATATTTTTATCTATTTTTGACTTTGAAGCCATTTTTTGTAGTTGCGACAAGTTTTTCCACTCAAATGTTGTAAAATGTAATCTAAGTATATAGATGACGCTAAATAATCTAAACCCTAAACCCTAAACCCCTTCAGTAGTATGATTGAGTTTTTGATTGATAAAAGTAGACTATTAGTGCATACTTTATAATGATTTTAATAGGATTTATGTTGGGGTTTAATGTTTAAATAAGCTAAAATTTTTGAAAAAAAATGAATTTTATGTTTAATCAAAATTTTGTATATAATGAATAAAGAGCTATTAAGACAAGTTATAATAAATGAGTCCATTCATGATTGTAGTGACAATAAAAATAACATATCTCATCGTGCAATTTGTAGTTAAGCTCAATATATTTTTACTCTATTCGTAAGTCTAATATCTTTAAGATTGTTACTATCTTAGCGCACTATTTTGTGAAATCAACCTCCCCGAACCTTTTAAGGCTTATAAGCCCATTCTTAATTAGAGCTTATAAGCCTCCTCAAAGCTCCATTATGTATATACTTAATTAAATTAATAATTATCTATAAAACCTTAATAAGTTTAATTAATTTAGCAATAAAATTGCTATTAATTTAAATTCTCTATACAGAATACCTTTAATACTAGTCCTTATTTAATTTTTAGTAATTTTAATATATTAAATCCCATTATTAATCAATATAATTAAGAAATTATTAAAATGGGGCTTGTAAGCGCTAATATATGCCCTGAATTAAGAATGGGCTTAAATGACGTTTGAGGCTCGAACTGGACGATATTGAAACTTCCCGAGCTCTAATATATTAAAGATTTTAGGTATAGGTCCAAAGAATACAGTCAGAATATCTTGGGCAAATTCATTCATATGTCATCCAGATATTTTCAAAATAAAAAGATCTATTCTCGCAAGAGTTCAAATATTATTAATTCCTTTAACATCTCTACAGACCATTATATTCTATTTCTTAATTACAAATTAAATTTCATTTATTTTTGAAAATCTTTTGCTTATTAGTTATTTAAGTGAGTATAAAAAAACGAGTTTTTAATATAATTCACACAAACATAAGCTTAGAGTCATGTGGCAGTTCTCTGAATTTTATCTTTCTAAGTTATAGTTTGATTGTTTCTATTGTTTGTTAATTCTCTTAGATTGGCTTGACAATAGTTGAGTATGCAAGTTCTCTGAGACCTCCATTTATATTTTTATCGAGATATTGTTTGATTCTCTGCTTAGAATCTCTCACCCCTGCAGCTAAAGTAATCGTTACTTGGCATGTCGCTCTCTATTATTAATACTGCTAGAGCCCAGATATCCATTAAGTGTCTCCATCTCTCCGGTCCTCTCTCTCTCTGGGAAATATCCATGAGTACTGTATACATTTCCTAATGCAGAGGCTTGCACTCTTTAAGCTCTGTTAAAATCAATAATATAAACTCTAAGAGGTTGAAAGTCCATCATTATGTTCTCTGACTTTAAGTCATTATTAACTTAGCCATTAGCCAAGCTTGTGAAGCTCTTCAATACCGTCAACTATTTGCTGCAAGATCTAGCCAATTTATCTTTGGCATCTATTGTCAGATAAAAATTCTCTGTAAGTCATCTCGAGGAGAGGAAGTCTAAAGGCAACATGATCTTTTCCAAATAGTATAGCATCTAGCCAAATAATATGCTTACACTCTCTAAACTTTGCCTGTTATAAAGTATAATACTCATTAGCAAATTTCATTAGAACTTGTCATCAGCAAGGAAGTAATTGAAAGGATATATTTTATAAGCATATTAATCATCAGTGATGACTCTCTTCTCTACTTTCCTCAAGAGTGAGGAAGCTTTCAAGACAAGAATCTAAGTCAATAATTTTTAAGATTGGAATTTCATCGCCTCAATTTTTACAATGATTCTATTTATCTCAGAGACAGGAAAGTTCTTGACTGCTTTCTTCATTTTGACTTACTTTAACCTCAACTATAAGAGACTCGGCAGGATTTCCTGATCTTCTTTTTTATAGGAATCTTTTTCTAGTAGGTTCATGAATAAAGACAAAACTTTGATTGTGCTTTTTTTTAAATGCACTTTGAGGTCTCTTATATGAGAATATGTCTTCTCATAGAACTCACAGATATACTTCCCATCCTTCTTTTAATGCTTAAGATATAGCTTAGGCATTTCGTTGTGTAAATCTCTCAAATTTCTTTTGTAAGTTGACTTGTGAAGGAAAACTTTATTGCATTCTTTGCATTAAAAGTCAACTTTGGCTGGTAAAATTTAATTCTCTATGGCGGGTTATTAAACCTCCACTTCAATTTGTGGTATCTCTTTGATGACCTCCTTCTTAATTTATATTTCAATCTCAAAGGTTGACTGGCCAAAAGTGTCATAAGAAGGCTCCCACTGAGTACAAGCGTCTCTGGTCTAAACTTTCTTTGATTAAGGGAATGATAATTTTTATTGACTTGAACCAAGTAATGCCGCTCTCTCAAAAGGTTAGCGCTCATTTTGGTGCTGATATATTTTATTATAATAATGATAAAATATACCTTGATAAACTTTAATAGTCGAGTATAAGACACTCTGGTAGATTTTCGGCTGAGAGGTTAGAAAATTAAACAACCATAAAGACTGTAAGTTGACATATTTTATGAGAATTTTATTCGTTTTAGTAAATTAAAATACTCCTAATGAAGTTTTGTTTCTCAAGGAGGTCCTCCAAATCTAGTTTGAACTTAATTTGGAGGTAAAGTTATTAAACATTTTTTAATTTAATATGCTCCTATTAAGTTTTAACCTTAAAATTTAACTCCTAATAAAGTTTAAACTTAATTTGGAGGACCTCCTAAATAATTAAACAAAATTAGGAGCAATTTAATGGAGAAAGATTAATAAAAATGAAAATCAATCTGTAAAACTTGGACCAATTTTCAATGCTTCTCCGCATATCTTTTCAAGGTTGACCTCCAGTAGGTCCTCCCTATTTAGTAATAAGATTTTAATAAACTTAGAATAGATATCCATAATTTTAAATTTAATTAACATTTCTAGAAAGAAGAAGCAAGATCGAGTCTATGAATATGCAATGAAGAGAATTTAATCTCAAGATTTAATAGGAAAATTTCGAAGTATAGAGGACCTCTATAGATATTTGGTATAGCAAGGTAACTTCCTAATTAAGATTAATATTTTCATGATAGTTGGATTGTTCTTGCCAACCCAGGAAGGAACTAAAATATCGTTTTTAAAAGCTTTGCTAAGCGAAGATAAAAAAGCATTTAAGACTAATGAAATAAAAATGATAGAGATACCTAACTACTCTCAAATATCAGTAAAAAACCTCTATGATGATGCTATGAGTGATCCAGATGTTGCTCTCTACCTTCCATCAAAGCTGCAACTCTCTAATAAGTTGCCAAAGAGAAACTTCTTCTTAGGTGTCCTTGCAACTCTGAAACCTGAGTACTAAAATGAAGCAATATAAGAAGCTCATAAGAAACGCTACAGCATCTCTCCTGATGAAAAAGAGAAGCAAGGTATTAAAATCAGCGAGACCTGGCTCTAGGAACTTCAAAAGCATCCTTTCATCTCAAGTAAGCTTAGCCTTCTAACTTTATAAAAAAACCTGGTACTGCTATATACTTGATGAAAGAGCGCAGCAAATTAAACAGAGAGAGAAAGTCTCAAGTAAAGCAAGAATTGAGCAAGAGATTCTTCAAAGATTTCTAATAGCCAGACGAGATGAACATAGATGAGCTGACACTAAGAGAAGAAACATAGGACCAAGCAAGCCTTCAGAAGTAAAAAAGAAAGAGAAGCCAAATCCATTTATGGCATATTTAATATGCGAACTTATTCATTCGTTTAAATCGAAAACTTATTTATATACACAAAATCTCCCTTCTCTAGCGCATACTTTAGCTTTATCATACCTAACTCTTTTAGCAGCACTCTTAATAAAATCATCTGTATCTATCTTCAAGTCGTGCATCAAGTGATAGAGAAGAAGTTTCTTGGAGTGGGCTTTCAATAACCCCCAATAAAATTCAATTCCATTGAATTGATGATTGTAGGGAACAATGAATACAAGTGTAATGTTTAGCCTTTCATATTTCTTCCTTTAGTCTTATGTTTTTATGAACTGACAAGTTATCAACGAATAGAATAATCTCTTAGTCAGCGTACTTGTCTCTGAGTTATTGCAAGAACTTTGCATGATTCTGTCTTAATTGAGCGAGGGTTGATAACATAAGGTTCGAGGCCATTATCTTCACTTATTCCACTAAGTATAGCATGTTTTTAAACCTTAACCTTTTAATCATATACTTCAATGTTGCCATATCTTTTATACCAAGACCTTGATATGAAGGTATTAAACGTGAATACTGCCTCATCAGCGTGTATGAACTTAATTTATGCTCTTAAGACCTCTGCATTTAATCGAATATATAATTTAAATTAGTCTTATAAAATGGAACATTAAAGTCAATCACTCTCTTAATGCGATTGACTGTATTGTAAGATATTCAGTTCTTTTTATATATGTTCGCAATAGATTAAGCAGAGATATGAAGCTCAGGAAATTGGCGATGAAACATTACAGCTCTCTAAGCTAGAGAGAAGTAAGCCCAGTATTTAAGAGTCTTATCATTAATAAGATAATTGATATGATGCTGCTAAAATTTAAAAGGTCTTTTAGGCTTTGAATTAAGCTGCTATCTCTTTAAATTTAATGCTAAGAGACAGTGAGACCTCACAGTCTCAGGAGATTTATGGAGCAGTCTTGCTATAGATGTGTATTTAAGAAAAGGTTTGAGTTGATCACTATAATCATCTCACTCATAACGCAACTTAAACAAGAAATCTTTATACTCACTGTCATATACTGACCCCAAACCTCCCATATAATCACTTAAATTATTAATATTTAAACATTTAACCCCTATATAAACCCTATTAAAACCCTAATAAAGTATGCACTAATAGAATACTTTTATCAATCAAAAACTCAATCATACTACTGAATGGGTTTTAGGATTTTGAATAGAAGATACCTTGGAGAGCAGTTAAAGAAGAAATGACGCTTTTCTGTAAACGTTTGGTTTTAACATAAGTCCATGTCAAGTTCTCATTACTTTGATTTTAGCATTGGTATCTCTAAAAGACTCATCTGGTGACATACTAAGAAATCATGTTAAAAAGATAAACTAAAATAACTATGATCTGTAGTTATCAACATCTAGATGAGTTGTCTAAAGCTCTGTGTAGATGAGAGAAGATATACCTAGATTTGGGATATTGACATTAACTTTTTATAAATAGTGTTATTTCTCAAAAATTTTTAACTCTTCTAAACTTTTCAAATTAGGTTTTTACTATCATTTTGATCATATTTGTTAATATTTATAAGTCATTATATTTTTATCTATTTTTGACTTTGAAGCCATTTTTTGTAGTTGCGACAAGTTTTTCCACTCAAATGTTGTAAAATGTAATCTGAGTATATAGATGACGCTTAACAATAATAAATACCTAGGAGAGCAGTTAAAGAAAAAATGAAACTTTTCTGTGAACTTTTGCTTTAACATAAGTACATGTCAAGCCCTCATTACTTTGCTTTTAGCATTGGTATCTCTAAAAGTACTCATCTGGTGACATACTAAGAAATCTGGTTTAAAAGATGAGCTAAAATAACTATGATCTGTAACTATCAACATCTAGATGAGTTGTCTAAAGCTCTGTGTAAATGAGAGAAGATATACGTAGATTTGGGATATTGATATTGCCTTTTAAAAAAAGTGTTATTTCTCAAGAATTTTTTAAATCTTCTAAACTTTTAAAATTCGGTGCTTAATGTCATTTTGATCATATTTGCAAGAATATATATAAATTATTATATTTTTATCTATTTTTGACTTTGAAGCCATTTTTTGTAGTTGCGACAAGTTTTTCCACTCAAATGTTGTAAAATGTAATCTAAGTATATAGAACGCTAAATAATCTAAACTCTAAACCCTAACCCTTCAGTAGTATGATTGAGTTTTTGATTGATAAAAGTAGACTATTAGTGCATACTTTATAAGGATTTTAATAGGATTTATGTTGGAGTTTAATGTTTAAATAAGCTAAAATTTTTGAAAAAAAATAAATTTTATGTTTAATCAAATTTGTATATAATGGAATAAAGAGCTATTAAGACAAATTATAATAAATGAGTCCATTCATGATTGTAGTGACAATAAAAATAACATATCTCATCGTGCAATTTGTAGTTAAGCCCAATATATTTTTACTCTATTCATAAGTCTAATATCTTTAAGATTGTTACTATCTTAGCGCATTATTTTGTGAAATCAACCTCCCCGAACTTTAAAGGCTTATAAGCACATTCTTAATTAGAGCTTATAAGCCTCCTCAAAGCCCCATTTATGTATATACCTAATTAAATTAATAATTATCTATAAAACCTTAATAAGTTTAATTAATTTAGCAATAAAATTGCTATTAATTTAAATTCTCTATACAGAATACCTTTAATACTAGTCCATATTTAATTTTTAATAATATTAATAAATTAAATCCCATTATTAATCAATATAATTAAGAAATTATTAAAATGGGGCTTGTAAGCCCTAATATAAGCCCTGAATTAAGAATGGGCTTAAATGACGATTGAGGCTCGAACTGACATTCATATGTCATCCAGATATTTTCAAAATAAAAAGATCTATTCTCGCAAGAGTTCAAATATTATTAATTCCTTTAACATCTCTACAGACCATTATATTCTATTTCTTAATTACAAATTAAATTTCATTTATTTTTGAAAATCTTTTGCTTATTAGTTATTTAAGTGAGTATAAAAAAACGAGTTTTTAATATAATTCACACAAACATAAGCTTAGAGTCATGTGGCAGTTCTCTGAATTTTATCTTTCTAAGTTATAGTTTGATTGTTCTATTGTTTTTTAATTCTATTAGCTTGGCTTGATAATAGTTGAGTATGCAAGTTCTCTGAGACCTCCATTTATTTTGAGATATTGTTTGATTCTCTTCTTAGAATCTTTCTCACCCCTGCAGCTAAAGTAATCGTTTCTTGGCATGTTGCTCTCTATTATTAATACTGCTAGAGTCCAGATATTCCATTAAGTGTCTCCATCTCTCCGGTCCTCTCTCTCTCTGGGAAATATCCATGAGTACTGTATACATTTCCTAATGCAGAGGCTTGCACTCTTTGAGCTCTGTTAAATCAATAATATAAACTCTAAGAGGTTGAAAGTCCATCATTATGTTCTCTGACTTTAAGTCATTATTAACTTAGCCATTAGCCAAGCTTGTGAAGCTCTTCAATACCGTCAACTATTTGCTGCACGATTTAGCCAATTTATCTCTGGCATCTATTGTCAGATAAAAATTCTCTGTAAGTCATCTCGAGGAGAGGAAGTCTAAATGCAACATGATCTTTTCCAAGTAGTATAGCATCAATCTAAATAATATGCTTACACTCTCTAAACTTTGGCTGTTATAGAGTATAATACTCATTAGCAAATTCCATTTAGAACTTGTCGTCAGCAAGGAAGTAATTGAATGGGTATATTTTAAAGGGATATTAGTCATCAGTGATGACTCTCTTCTCTACTTTATCCTCAAGAGTGAGGTAGCTTTCAAGACAAGAATCTATGTCAATAATTTTTAAGATTGGAATCTTCATCGCCTCAATTTTATCATGATTTTATTTATCTGAGAGACAGGAAAGTTCTTGACTGCTTTCTTTATTTTAACTTACTTCTATACTTCAACTCTAAGAGACTCGGCAGGATTATTTTATCTTCTTTTTTATAGGAATCTTTTTCCAGTAGGTTCATGAATAAAGACAAAACTTTGATTTTGCTTTTTCTTTAAGAGAACTTTGAGGTCTCTTGTATGAGAATATGGCTTCTCACAGAACTCACAGATACATTTCCCATCCTTCTTTTGATGCTTGAGATATAGCTTAGGCATATCATTGTATAAATCTCTCAAATGTCTTTGTGAGTTGACTTGTAGAGGAAAACTTTATTGCATTCTTTGCATTAATAGTCAACTTTGGCTGGTAAAATTTAATTCTCTATGGCGGGTTATTTAACCTCCTCCTCAATTTGGACAGCTTCTTTGATGACCTCCTTCTTAATTTATATTTCATTCTCAAGGGTTGACTGGTCAAAAGTGTCATAAGTAGGCTCCACTGAGTGCAAGGCGTCTCTGGTCTCTACTTTTCTTGGTTGCTGGAATGATAATTTTTATTGGCTTGATCCATGTAATGCCGCTCTTCTCAAAAGGTTAGCGCTCATTTTAGTTTGCTGATATATTATATTATATTAATGATAAAATTCACCTATGTATACTATAATAGTCGAGTATAAGACACTGTGGTAGATTTTCGGCTGAGAGGTAAGAAAATTAAGCAACCATAGGAGACTGTAAGTTGACATATTTAATGAGAATTTTATACATTTTAGTAAATTAAAAAACTCCTAATGAAGTTTTTTTCCTCTAGGAGGTCCTCCAAATCAAGTTTGAACTTAATTTGGAGGTAAAGTTATTAAAAATTTTTTAATTTAAAATGCTCCTAATTAAGTTTTAACCTTAAAATTTAACTCCTAATAAAGTTTGAACTTAATTTGAGGGACCTCCTAAAATAATTAAACATTATTAGGAGCAATTTAATAGAGATATATTGATAAAAATGGAAATCAATCTGTGAAACTTGGAGCAAGTTTTTCATAGCTTCTCCTCATATCTTTTCAAGGTTGACCTCCAGTAGGTCCTCCCTATTTAGTAGTAAGATTTTAATAAACTTAGAATGGATATCCATAATTTTAAATTTCATGACATTTCTAGAAAGAGGAAGCAAGATGGAGTCTAGTCTATGAATGATGCAATGAAGAGAATTTAATCTCAAGATTTAATAGGAAAATTTCGAAGTATAGAGGACCTCTATAGATATTTGGTATAGCAAGGTAACTTCCTAATTAAGATTAATATTTTCATGATAGTTGGATTGTTCTTGCCAACCCAGGAAGGAACTAAAATATCGTTTTTAAAAGCTTTGCTAAGCGAAGATAAAAAAGCATTTAAGACTAATGAAATAAAAATGATAGAGATACCTAACTACTCTCAAATATCAGTAAAAAATCTCTATGAGATGCTATGAGTGATCCAGATGTTGCTCTCTACCTTCCATCAAAGCT
>ARYC01001693.1:0-17305 GCA_000711775.1 Oxytricha trifallax
CTGTCATCCTTAAAAGGTAATTTGCCCCAGCAAATAATTTCAAAATATAAGCATTATTTTTCAATAGATTTTCCACTTTAAGACTTCAAAAAATTAATATGAATTACATATAATAGTAGTGGCAGTAGTAAATTGCTTAAGGTAAGGTAAATTTAAAAATAGATCAGAGATCTTTAATATATGATATTCAGTATTTTTTATTACTAATATATGTGTATTAAATAGGGGCCATAAATTATTAATGATGCCATTAAGATTTTTAGAAAAATTTACCTGCCCTACTTTTTAGGAACTCCCGATTTCATTGCTCCTCAAAGTTGTACCTGCAACATTTATTTCTCAAACGACTGAGTAGAAGCTCAATATGTATTTTTGAAATTTTTTTCATTTTTTGCTTCCATCATTTGCATTCAAGATAACGAAGTCGTAGTATTTGTTTTCCTCGTCGCTCAACATATAATAGTAATAATTAAAACTTTTTTTTGAATAACATATATTAATTAATATTTATTCAAATTCTTTTTAATTTATTGCAAATGAATTTAAATAATTCATTTTGATGATTTGTTTAAGGTTATGGTAGAAAGTTCCAATTAATTAAATTTAATCAGTTATATTTACAAAACTTTTTCATAATAAAAATTGCGAATTAATTATATTAATATTCAATAGAAAACATTTATTTTATTTATTTGAATAAATCATATTATATTTTATTAAGTTTGCTCCTTTTTTAAAGCAAACCTTTTAAGTATTTTCTTACTATTTAATGAATTCTGATCATAATTCTCGCATTTATTTTTACTTTTCAAAAAATAAAAATTTTAATTTATATTAAGATTTGGACAATATATAAAAAATTCAATAAATCAAATATTTTTATTATATTTTGATTTATTTTCGCAGTATGTTTCGTAGTTATCGAATACAATCAAAGGATTCCCACAAAACTCCCATATAATTTAAAAATTACATTCATAAAGGGCTTATTACGTAATAATTAATTATAAGGAATTGATGTTTAACTTAGATGGCAACTTCTTTTTATCAATTTTAATTATCACTTCAGGCTTTTTAATTAAAATTAATGCATTTTACAAAACTTTGGTTCAAAGTTATAATTTATAAAGGCGTACCTTCCAGAGTTTGGATAAAACTATAATTATTAAAAATAATTCTTAAATATCATTTTAATGAAAAATTTGGACATAGGACAGAATTTGTCTCTCAGAATTGGATAGTAGTCTGATTTTGAGAAACTGCATTTGATAAGGAAGATAACTGTAAGTGATGGCTCTCAAACTCTGAGGGATGTACAAATCTGCTGTGGTTTTCTTAGGTAGATTTCTTCTAAGTGGCATTGGATTTTATAGAATAACTTAATATTAAAATTATTTTTAAATTTTCTGGTTTCGGGAATATAAAAATAGAGTAATTATCTAAATATAAGTTGACGATGTCATAAAAGATGTTTAATTGGTAAATAGAGGTGACCGTTAAAATTAAAATATATTTTTATTAATTCTCATAATTATTATAATTTTGTCTAGGTTGCTTTTTAATAATTAAGTATAGAGCTCTTACTACTACTACTACTACTTCTACTACTACTACAGGGCCTTAATACAGAATTAAAAAGCAACCTAACATTTAAGTGATTTATTTCCTACTTAATAACATTAGTCTAATTAAATTTTATTTTTAACTCCATTCCCCACTCAACCCATGCTTCTAGACGATACCCCAATGTCCTCCCTCAAAAAGTGCAGGTCTTCTTCAAACATCAAGCTATCGCCATCGGTCCTGCTTCCCCTCCTCCCCTATGAATATCATGCACCACGGCCACTCCCCACTTCCCATTTTCCAAGAGTGATTGAAGAAACTAATAGAGCTGATGGGAGCTAACCATATTAAACGTATGATGATGAGGGAAACTGTAGATGGAATTCTAGGAGAAGAAAATACTAGCCTTCATAGACCCATGGTGGAAGAAGAAATATAGTTCAGGATCATGGCGAGGGAGCTCTTCCCTCCCATAAACGGCAAAAAGGAATTAAAATATGCACCTGAGGACACTATTGAGGATTAGACGATGGCTGAATATACTAGAAGGCCGACTCCACCCATGTCAGACACTAAGATTAATGCAAAAGCTACTACTCAGACTTAATTAATTCATCAACCTATAACATTATGAAGGAGTCTCCTGAATAAAAAGTAGTCGTTGAGCCTTTCGATACCGGCTTGAGATCAGATATGTTGGCTTAGGGAGTGACAGCTCCTCTTTACCAATAATCATCATTAAAAAGTCAGCCATTAAGGAAAAGTGAAAACGACCAAATTATAAATGAACAAATAAAACAATTCAAAAAATAACTATTTAGCTCAAACGATTTACACAATAATATAACTGCCCTCATTAAATAAAAAAAACTTAAAAAACAGCAAGTTTTAGATAGAGCTTTGCAAAGAAAATTTGTTATACCATCTCCAGAATAAGTGCATTTGGAGAGATATTATAAGCTCACCATAAGATTGATAAAGGAAGCTGAACGCAAGGAGTGCAATGCTTTAAGAGACCAATTACATTATGCAACCTATGGCTTACATGCAATAACTAAATCAAGGGAGTCACGGATACAGCAAGAGAACTTACAAGGCCATATATGCTGCAAGAAGCTGATTAGGAGTCGCCTATTTCAGAAGAATAGATTTTACAAGCACACCAAGAATTGCATATTGAAGCCTGAGTGCCGTCTATTTGTTAAGCAAGTTCAAGGAAGGGTGATTGACGTGATGTAACGACTTTACAAAACTCCAGAAGAATCATTGTCAAGATATATAAGCACTCTATTCAGGGACACGTTATAAACAAATTAATTTTCAAAAAGAACTCTAAGGATAGTCAACAATGCGAGAAAGATTTAATAATCGAACATAGATAGCAGACCTCTTGGCAAAAATTGGGCCAACCACTATACTCCTTCCAATAAAACTTATTACCAGATCATGGGATAGTTAAAACTTAAATCATAGAGTTTATCGTTCATGAACAGTAGTCAGATGATTCGGCCTTCGCAGCTTGTGGTAACTCTAGAGATTAATTCTCTCTAACCAATTAATAAGTGGATGAACTCAAACATGAAGGCAAACTCCGAAGTGAATAGTTTTTGTAGGACGCTGGTGAGAATAAAGATAGAGAATTAAACCAGAAGTTAGGAGCCCCAATGCCAGTAACCAGAGAGAATTCATTGTATGACTAAGAAATTGTTGCCATAATCGAGAATAGCAATTCTTTGCGATCTAAAATATAATCGATAGTTGAAATCCTTAAAAGTAATAGCCAATGCACAAACCAAAATGAGCTGTGGTGAAGTGACTTAGTGTCCCTATTTTTGAAATTTTTGGATGAATGGAAAGAGTTGGTGAAATCTAAGAAGCACGATTTACTCCAGCAATTGGTAAAACTGGAAGGCTTTACGGATTAGGGTTTATTATTAGATCTCTCCCCACTTTGTGACCCCTTATTGTTGGAATTCATTCCAAGAAAAGAGTGCTTGGTTAAACCTCCCAATATTTCCAAGTCAAATAAAAGGTAGAAGTGAGTGACGCCTAAGCAATTTATGCAGTAATGGAAGGCTATGGATTAACAGCTAAGGACCAATCTAATGATTGTTGAAAGAATAGTTAAATATGCTATCGTATATACTTAAGAAGACAAGCTTGTGCCCATACTGTGCCTGGAATTTATAACGAAGAACACTTACTTCTCATCTCAGTAGTTGAAGAAAAAGATTACAAACAAATTGGAGTCTACATCTCGCAATGTAAATTGGCAACCATGGGTGGTGACTAGAAAGCTTGCATTGTAGTAGGAGGTTTTGGAGCAGATGGAGCATCATTTATCTTATGTAATTAAAGAGGGCACTGTAAAGGCATCAACTTTGAGGCAGGCTGTAACTTGGTTAGAAATTCTACCTCCTATTCTTGAATAACTTTCGCTCTGGTAAAATAAGGAAGGGAACCCAAACTTTACGATGGTAATGGGCAAGAGCAACGCGAACCAGTTACTTAATTCTAGAGCATTCTTACTGGAAGACGAAAACGGCAGAGATATAGTATATGACAAAAGTTTAAAAATTCAATACTCTACTTTCAAGCCAGGTAAAAAGCTAACGAGTCCTGCCGTGTCATTGCTAAATAACTTCCCTGGAAACAAGAGATCTCTGTCAGATGATCCAACAGCTAATGTTTGCTACGAATCCTAGTAGACTCAATGATTTGAGTCATTCCATGAGGAATTCTTTAAATCCTCGAATATAAAAAACTTAGAGATGTTGAGGTTTTAGTGAGCAAGCTAATCGTTATCACTCTCTAAGTATAATCTGAAAATCTGAGAACCACTCTACGCATTATATTTATGCATTTGCACTCAATTAATGTACTCATCCTGTAAACTTTTTTCACGATTTGTATTCACTATGACTAGAACTTCGCTCACCTATATAATGCTTAAAAGATAAAATTCATACTCACACCTAATTTAATAATTCCTAATAAAGTGTTAAAACTCATGAGCGGTCCTCTCCTATCTTGTATATATTCAACATGCTTTCAATTTTTACTTTTGTATTAGTTGGTGGCCCTACTTAAGATAATAGCGTATAGTTTAAAACAACAATCATTAAGGAGTACAAATTCAAATTTTAGCAGAAAGATGCGGAAAAGAAAACTGATGGTTTATTGCTATTTACTATTGAGTATACAAGAGTCTTTTAATTGAGAAATTCAGATAATGTATTTTGAAATGAAATGAGTCATATTACTTTGCGTTATATCTCAAACACAATAATTTAAAGATGGTAAGTCACGCTTTTATACAAGTCACCATAATTGTCATATATTAAATTGTTGCTTATTCAAACTTCAACTTTGTAGGGGATGGTTCTCTTAATTGTTTCGTTGGCCAAAATTATCACTCATAACTGTTAAGCTTCGCATCTATGCTCTTTAAGGCTACATTTATTGCAACTCTGTTTTCTGCCGTTTAACTTGCATAAAGAAGTCCTTCCTGTCATATCTCAAATGTTCTTCTTCCTCTTTAGTTTCTTCACACTCTTGGCGGGTGCGGCGGCGCTTCGAATTGGGCTTCAATAGAGAAGCGGCCCTGCCGTTTGTAGCTACACTTATATAAACACAAATACATAAACTTACAAGAAATCATCATACACTGATTAAATACTTCCGCAAATTCAGGGCGAAGCTGTATACCTAAAGACCGCTTCTCCACCTTTCTTTAAAACTGCTTTTACCTAGCCTAATTAATGATTTCTTGGAGCTAATCCGGAATAATGGTATATAGGATGTCTCTTATCCATTATCGGTCAATTTTCTTCCAGTCACGCGGAGAGGGCAAGTGGCTCATCACTGATTCATGCTATTGCGCTAGATTTAGGAGATCGTTTATAGTGAGGCCTTCCAGCTATGGAATAGACGAAACTTTAATAGAAGTTCGAGTGATATACTGTGAGGATAAACAAATTATAATTTTAGAGTAACCTTACATTCTTGTCACCCTTAAGAATCTCACTCAAGAAATAGGAATTAGTTGACGAGAGACTCGGCAAGTCCGCCAGGCAGTCTTAAGACAGGAAGATATATAAATCCTTTTTGCTTTACAGCTTAGTCTGTATGTCCAAGAAATTAATTGGCTATTAATTCATTTATACTAGTAAATAGAGCTTCGATTATATTGACTGGAAATATAATTAAAAACGGCTCATGAATCTCTTTGATTTGTGGAGGGGGTGCTTTTTTTGTTAAAATTCAACCATAAAGAACAAAATTCCTTTGAAAAGGAATTCCCTTAAGAGAATTTCAATTAGATGGATAGGAATTATTTACAAACTAAAAGGAAAACCATATACTCCCAAAAAATAACTGATAGAAAAATACGAATAAAGCTCAAGGATGCATTGGCAATAGAACTTCTACTCGATGGATCAACAACATGATTAAGAGTTTAACCATTAAAACAATTAGGGCTAGCGTAATAAGACCAATCAATAAATTATCAATGATGAGGCAACTTATAACATGACCCAATTAATATGCGGTCGTCTCAATCACCCCGAACTAGTGATTCTAAGCACCCATTCCATTAACTCCCTAATCACTACCAAAGATCAATTTTCTAAGTCTAGCACCAGGCTCATAATATAAACAGTAGCTCACTCATAGATCCCAAATAAATGGTTGTACAAGAAGTTGAGCATTAGCCTGGACTCACCACTATGATAGGATTAACAGCTATTAGCAACCTTGCTGTAATGTCTCTTGAATATCTAGACCGTGTTGGTAATGGACTACTACAGGATGGTGACTTGGCAGTTTAAAGAGATCAACAATAATCACATGAGTTTAACACAATGGCAAAATATCTTTTTGATCAATATGATTTGAGAGATGGTATAGAGAATTACATGAATAGTAAAATTACACCAAACCAGAGACTCGCATTAACTCGCAAATGCCCAGGTCGCTTGAAGGCTCAAATAGAGACACGTAATCAAAAGATACTAAAACTATTCAAGGAAGGGTATTAATGCGCAAGTATCGCTGGCATCTTCGGCATTAAATAGACAGTTGTAAAAAAGATATTTATGCAAAAAGAGGTACCTTAAAGCTAAGCTACTATGAGTAAAAATGCAACGAAATTAAATCCTAACTTTAATAAAGTAATACAATAAATAATAGGGAGTATGAGACAATCCGGAGTTGTAATAACTACTAAGATTATTAGGGAAGAACTCAAGAATAAATTCGGCTTTAATCTTTCAAAGTATCATGTCATAAAGTGTTTAAGGAATGACTTTGGCCTCACATACCATAAAGTGACTTAGATTACACCCAATCATAATACAACCGTTTCAAAGCTAGCTTGACAACGTTTTATTTTTTTGTTTTTTTTTTTTTTTTTTTTTTTTTTCTTTTTTTGCGGCGTCTGAGTATATTCGTGCTCTGTATCGAGGTAAAATCATAATCAACGTGGATGAGACTATAATATAGAGCACAGATAATCGTAACTATACTTGGGCCCCTCCAGGAACTACAACTCTCTCGACTGCCTCCAGGAGAATGAGCAAAGTATCTATAACAGCTGCTGCTTGCAGCAACGGGTAATTGTTGTTTACCGTGAATAATGGAACAACTAATAGCTTGACTTTCATCCATTTTCTGATCTTGTTGGTGAGACACCTGTGTCTGCTTGACCCCTGGTGGTACACTAACTACCTGATAATTGTGGACAACGCACCATACCACAAAAGTTTCGTCGCGTTAGATGCTATAAAAAAGTTGGGCTTGCCAATTCTATTTCTTGGCCCATACTAGTTTGATCTCGCACCAGTTGAACAGGTCTTTCGTTGCATCAAGTAGCGAGATCTGAACGAAAAGAAATGCCCAGTATCAACAAAGTAATTATTCATAGGACAGTCATTTATTATTAGGAGGCAGCTCTCAAAGTATATGCAGCAGTTGGCGTTCTAGATCTCAAATATTGACATGACTGTGAAGCTGCATTTCAAAGAGCCCTTATAACAGCATTAAAACACTTGAGTTTGTAAAACGTGTGATGGCTTTCTAATTGTAAGTATTAATTTAGTCACCTTGCTAGTCCTTGTAGATTTCAAAGTTTCTTAATATGTCTCTAACTCGTCATCTAGATCACTTGCTTGTCCAGGAGATGAGAAGTCACAACAAACATGGCTCATCTGTCGAATGATGCTAAAACTGCTCAAGAATGATAGTAAATGGCAAAGTTACGTTGGTATCAGTATTCCCTGTAAGTTTTCGTTAATCCAATAATCAATCCAAATATTTAAATCAAACATTTAAAACTGGTTCCAATATTTGTCCGCTTAATCCCTAATCTGATTTATTTTTAATTTCAGATGATATTAATTTTCATTTATAAATTAGAGTTTCAATGAAAAAGGTAAACAGGAAATTATCTAATGCTTCCAAGGGCTAAAGTATATAACAACTCAAGCAAGAGCAGCTATAATATGACATAAGCAAGATACTGGATGCGCGCAAGTCGGAAAAGGGGTTTGAATACTTGATTAGATGGGAAGGGTATGGTCAAAAGCACGATAGTTGGATACCTGAATCTAATTTAGTCGGGGAATGGGCAATTGATGAGGCAGAGAAATTTTTAATAGCCAAAAAATCTGAACTGATGGATGTCAAAATCTATTAACAAAAATGCACCGCACGCCTTAAAATTCTTTAAAATGGCAAGTATGTTATTCACTACAACACAATGGCAACAATATCTGATAAAATCTAAAACTCTGTGAATAAAAATGCAACCACTTTAACTCCAAATTTTAAGCACTGTAAAAAACAAAATTTAGAAGTGATAGATGAATAAGAGAATAGGGACAACACATTTTAAAATGTTGTAAATGACTATGAAAATAATTAAGATAGGAATTCTCTGTAAATTATACCGGAGCTACAGGACTTCTAGTGCAGTTTCCTCAACTTTTCAAGAGAATATGAAAATAAGTTGACCTACTAATATGACAATTTTTAAGGCATCGATTATGGCTCAATGATTTATCAAACAAGGGAAGAATTCGTTCAAGGGGCGTACAAGCAGATTTTGAAATAATTTAAGACCACCCAATTGTATTCTGAAGAAGTTCAATAGTTGCCTCCACATGATATCTTTAAGAAGGCATACTGGCATCCTGGTAAACAGGACTAATCTACTCTCACATGTTTTATTACTGCAAGTAATATGGTTGCTGGTGGAGCGTTATTTGATTCTCCTTAGAAGTTTCATGCACTTTACGAATCAAGAACTCACATGTCTAATAAAAGGAAACTAGAAATGCCATGGGAGGAAGGTTACTGCTACAAGAACCTTCCCTATCTTTTCTACGACCCAAATATAGATTAATGGTACAGCCCAATTTTTACACGTGCCTTCTCGGGAGTTATCCTTCGTAATATGAAGGCAAATATACACTAAGGGTGGTGGGGTCTCTTGGAGACCGATAACCCGGACAGCAAATTCATAATTTAAATCATGGTGAAAACAACATCACTTGAAAATGGATTATAGAAGACCCAAGATCAGTGCCACGCAGCAGCCGTGGTAAAGATGCAGACAAGTGGTGGCTATTAGATTCTGCGGAGGAAGGCCCAATTGAAATTACCCCTGAAGGAGATTAACTCATGCAATGGTACCGCGGAGTATATTATATTGGTATGCTGGCGATTCGTGTAGATAATCCCACTGCTGAGAAGAGAAAGGCTTTTAAACGAGAATGGTATCGTTTTATGAATGGAGAAAAGGTGGTTAAGCAAGGTGGCAACATGATGAAAATTAAGAGCAGCAGAAAGAGCTTGCGAAAGGATCGGAGAACTAATCCTCACAAAAAAGGCAATAAATAACAAAGGAACAACAAGCAAAAAATACCGTAAACCATTCCAAGAAAATCAAGAGCATAATAATTAATTGGTAAGAGAGCTGATAGAGGAAGAGAAATGGATGCAAAGACAGCATTGTTTGACAGCACACAACAAGCTAGGCAAAAGAGATAATAAATAATTGCTAGTTAAGAGAGAGTTAAGCGAGAAGCTATTCACAATAACCAGATAAACATCATGGAATAAACAAAGTACAAGTTAGAGAAAATGTAAAAGTAGGTTGTAACCATAAATAAAATGAAAGTGATCCCATAACCAGATTAGATATTGAAGTAAGTGGTTGCTCCTGACAAGGACAGAGATATTATTAGTGCAGCCTTTTCTTGGGTGGTCCTCCGTGATCCAAGAAGTAGATTGGACAACTTCAAGACAGTGATTGCAAACGAAATGGGGCAAGTGCAGCTGGAGGAGTCAGCAATTGAAGAAGTTGGAACCAGAATCTCCTAGGTTGAAGATAAATTCGAGAAGATGGTGCTATCGATCGAGTAAAATCTCTTCAGCTTCGTTTGTAAAATGTTAGAAGACAATCCTACCATCCCCTAAACTCTAATCACAAAGGTCAAGAACAAGATACCACAATAATTGGCTATTGCGCTCTAAGGGCGCTTCGACGGCGATATAAGGGGGCAAATGAATGAAATGACAAAGAACGGAGATCCCAGAAAGATCCCATGGAGTCGGAGTAATTATATCTTGATATTATGAAGACAATCAAGAAACTTTGAGACGTAATATATTTTTTCCTTATAAATAAATGAATTAAATGTTTATTTAAAAATCATTCTCACTTTATTTAAACATCTTTTATTTAGTAATCGACACCAAAATAGTTTACTAAATATAAAGTTTTACAAATTTAATTTTGAATTAATTATCAATAAGATATGATCCCTAATATTGTAGGAATATATTTGATTTGGGAAAATATATTTAAATTAATTAATTAAAATAACAAATTTGTGGCAGTTAACTTTCTGGAAACCTAGAAAATATGGTGGCTTGTTCGATAGAGAATTCAAAATTAGCTGGACTTTACTATTGGCGGTACCCCTCTATCGCATTCCTGAAGTGAGATAAATCAACTTTAATTTTGGAATTATAATCAACTAAACAAATCACCAAAAATTAAAGTTGATTTATCTCACTTCAGGAATGCGATAGAGGGGTACCGCCAATAGTAAAGTCCAGCTAATTTTGAATTCTCTATCGAACAAGCACCGTATTATCTAGGTTTCCAGAAAGTTAACTGCCACAAATTTGTTATTTTAATTAATTAATTTAAATATATTTTCCCAAATCAAATATATTCCTACAATATTAAATATAATTTGCTTCTCTCCTTCTAGCTCTTTGATAGCGAGTGAGATTTTGCTTTTCTTGAGTTTTCATATCACTTTAAACCTTTTAACTTCCATTGTCTCTTAGAGATAGATTTCCCATCATGTCATCAATAGACTCGGAGGAACTTTGAGATGGTTAGTTTTATATGTTGCTCTAGTTCATGTAAATGTTTCTGCGCATTTATCTAGTCTGCACTTGGTAAGTAGATTCGTTATTGTTAGTGCTGCTCATTTTGTAATTTGTAATTCAAATTAATTTAATTCTAGATTTTATAATATATTGCTTTAAGAGTTCATTTAGATGCCAATGAAAAGATTTATTAAAAATTTGAGAAAAATTAACATATGATAAATTTAATTATATCATAGCGTTAGTTATTAAAAATTTTAATAGACAACTATATCCTTTTTTAAAAGAAAAATCTTTATTTTTTAGTGTCTTAGATTGTATTTAATTGTATAAAAATATAAATTTTATTTATTATATTATAAATATCAGTTTAATAAAATTCTCATAATAATTTTAGGTATCTTTCCGCTTATTTTTACACAATTAGAAACATTTATATTAACAAGAGAATTCAATATTAATTTTTATTAGCTTTAATTCTAATCCTAATAAAAATACAATATATAATTAATAAACTAAAGTAAAAGTGAGTATAAGTTAGAATTATATGATTAGTAATTTAATTTAATCTGAAATAAATCTTTCTAAAACATAAAAGATAAATTATATCATAAAAGTAAAATATAAACCCAATATACATAGTCAAGAGCGAAATTGATATTATTTTTTAATTATTTATCAACCAAAATTAATAAAATAATTGTAAATAAAATAAGGATGTTTTCAATAATTGAAAGCTTTTTTATATTGTAAAAAATAAAAAGTATCCCCGCTCTTCACATAAAATGGTATTGGGTATATTTCAATAAAAATGGAAAGACAGTAAATACCATGCCAAGACTTAGTAAATGTTTAAAAAATAATTTTATTATTATTTTTGGTTATATTAAATTTATAATAGAAAAAAAATATATATTCTAATCTATTCAATTTTAATTATAAAAATAATCATTCAATATATTTACAATTGTGAAAACATTATTCATCATAATTAATTTATTCGTTAAATCAATTTTTACAAATGTTAAGGCAATGCCAGATGTAATGAGCGAAATCTCTGACGGTACTCATTTAAATACAAAGATCTCATTATTTATGTAGAAACCCTGATATATTCAAACAGAGTGAAGAAGTTCAATAGATTCGATTGGACTTAGGAGAGAATTATGGTAATCACTGATAGGAGGATTTTCAACGTTAAGAAGCAAAGTAAAATAGACATTCACATTTTTTCATTTGCTTACAAGTTTTATATAGAGATTCAGAGAGCCATAGCCATTGAAAAGCTTTTAGGAGTGACCAAGAGTCTGAGTGAGTCAAATGGGGAGTTCGTTTTACATGTAAAGGATGAATATGATTACAGAATGAGATCAGATACACGTGATTAAATAATAGAGATCATAAGAAAACTATTCAGTATCGTATGCGGGAAACCACTTCCATTCTATGGAGTTGTAAGTCAAACATTTTTATCAAAGTCTTTGTAGAAACCTAAAGCCCTGTCAGAGTTTACAACATCCAAGAAAGATTTGAAGAAGGGGCTTAGTCGCATTCCATTAGAACTAGCAAGAATTAAAGATGAAGGTGATAATAGTACGGATATGTAGTTTAACTTGGGAGATGATACAGAAGATTTTAGCAACCAGATGGAGGAGAGAACTTCCTCATATCACCAAAACTCTATCCCAGATTTCTCAGTTGACAAGGAATGCTCTCAGATTTTACAAGGCAGAGAGAAGTCATCCACACTCTATTCTAAGAGAAGAGATCAAGAGACTACCCTTGACGATTTCACTGTTAAGAAAGTTATTGGTTAGGGCTCTTTTGGTAAAGTTTTTATGGTGGTGCATAACGCTACTGGGAATATCTATGCTATGAAGAGCATAAGAAAAGACGTTGTTATTGACAGTGAGTAACTTGAAAACTTGAGATTAGAAAAGCATATTATGCTTTGTGTTGAACATCCATTCATTATCAGCATGGAGTATGTCTTCCAGAGAGATTATAGAATTTACTTCTTAATGGACTTTATCAAAGGAGGTGAGCTTTATAGGCAATTAGCTTTGAAGAAGAGATTACAATTAATTAATTATTATTAAAGTAAGATTTCTTATTCTAATTATAGATGAGTATTAAGCTAAGTTCTATGCTTCACAAGTTGCCCTTGCATTGGGATATCTTCATAAAAGCAGAATTATTTACAGAGATTTGAAGCCAGAAAATATTCTTATTAATAAAGATGGTTATATCAAACTTGCTGACTTCGGTTTGGCTAAGATGCTCGGTGAGTAAGTTGCAAACTCATTCTGTGGCACTCCAGAATATCTTTGTAAGTAATATCACAAATATTGACATTTTTTTAGCTCCTGAAATGATTACTGGAACTGGTCATGACCATACAATTGATTGGTGGACTCTTGGTATATTAGTATATGAGATGATCATTGGTATTCCACCCTTTTATAATTAAAACAAGCATCAGATGTACCACCTGATTGAAAACGGACCTATCCGTTGGCCCACAATGGAAAAGCACGGATTTGAAATCAGTGAAGAATCAAAGGATTTAATCTCTAAACTTCTTGAGAAAGATAAGAACAAGAGACTTGGGAGAGTTAACGGAGTGGAAGAAATTATCTCGCATCCTTGGTTTGCTGAACTTGGAAAGGCAGAAGATCTACTTAACAAGACCATCAAAGCTCCATATATTCCTACCATCAAATAAGAGGATGACACTAGCAATTTTGATGAAAAGTTTTCTTAATTAGAGGTTGCAGAGAGTATAATTGACCCAGGCAAATAACAGCTCATAGAAAAACACAAAGAAGACTTTGAAACATTCTGAAATTAAATATATAAGACATTAAGGCATTAACTTAAATTCAATATTATAGTTTATTGGAGTATAAAAGAATTTTTCCATTAAAATTTAGAACTATGAAAAACTTAATATATTGCGAAATAGAAAAAGCATGATTTATTTGAATGAAGTGATAGATATGCACCTCAATACTGCAACTACGATATCTAACTCCATTTTCATTCGTATTCACTTAGAAGATCATCCACATTAATTGCTGAGTCCACTCTCCAATATTGATTGGCCAAATATGGTTGCTCTTCTTTTACTACTTCTTCCTCCTCCTCTTCATTTTATTCTAAGGATTACTGAAGATCTGCAGGTTTTGCCTTGCCTTACTTTATGTTTAAGGCTTGTTAGTTGCGCTTCTTAATAAGGTTTTATTTCAAAGATCCGTTCTTGAGCATGCTATCGAGAAGTTGCTCTTGGCCATCCTCGCTACTAGAGTCTTGATATCTTCTTGATTCGTTGTCAGCTACTTACTTTGGAGTAGTGCTGAATCTGAAAACTTCCTGCTTTTCATCATCTGGACCATAGTCTTCCAGTTTCTTAGTCCACTTAGTTTCGAACACTTTAAGTTAGTGGGTGCAGAAAATTGACCAATCGTTGTCTTTTATGCTCTTTTCGTGATCCTCATCGTCCTCCTCATTTTCAGCTTCATTATCGTTTTCTGAGCCTCCCTCTGTCATTTTCTTGATGGCAAGACCCATTTGAACAATAGTCCCTAAGTTTCCTTGTGTAGTTACACGACCACTGTTGAATTTCAAGTATACACCCTCCTCTGAAGTGAGATTAGTAGCGACGAATTGTTTTAATTAATCAAGCTCATCGTGATCGAGTGCTCTTTTTAAGAAGTCTAGGACCAGAATAGCTTATTGATTGGCAACTGAACAGAGTGGATATTTCTCAATGATATCAAGCATAGTGGAAATCAATTGCTTTCTCAAAATTGTGCTGATGTACTAGTCACTGTTTAGCTCCACGTATTTACTTAAAGTTTGGAGTTCTTATCTTACTAATTCGAGAGCTTTTAGTCTTCTCAAACCAAACTTGCGATGGTCTACACCTTTAGATTTTTATTTGAACAGAATTTTAGGCTTCTAATATTTAATGAAAATGAAATATAAACCTGATTGATTTTCTTGTAAAGAAGAATTTAACTCTGGCTGTCTTATAGTAAGTAAGCAAGAATAAGTAATATCCAGGAAGTGATTACCAATAGTTTGAGTGAATTCTTAAGCTAAATGCCCGATTTGCTTATCATAGTCAGGGAATTCTCTGATAATTGTGATATTGCATATTAACAATCAATTTATATAAATTGACACTACTAATCTCATGTTTTTAACATCAATAAACTATAATTTTAACTGCTTTCTAATGTTTTTAACAATAATGATGTTGAGAGCATAGGCTTAGCTGGTTGTGTTATTGATATCACAAGCTGCCTTAATCAAGTTTGTTAAATTTTCTCTCTCCACTAATTTACCGTAGGTTTGCTCATTATCAGCTAATTCAAGTAAAACTGAGTGAGCGTTCATGGTTTGCTCCAAATTCTTATTTTTGTAAGATAACTTGTTTATCAAGAAGTCAATTTATACAATTGTATATATCATGGTAAGTATTGATATATCCCCATGATAGGAAAGGGTTCATGTAATTATAAAGTTAATTATTAAAGTCAACTACTTCCTGTTTCTTTTCATTGAGGATATCATGCATCTATCTCTCTTGTTCAGTCATGCCTTCAGTTGGGTCTTGATTCTTTTTATCTTCTTCACTGTCATCGTTTTAATTATTTCCAAATTTATCATCGATGTCTGAGCTATATCTATCTCTGAAATTTATTCATCATAAATTTCATTCAATTTAATCCTAAAAAACACTTTATTTAATCTAAATTTGACTAGCCAGAGGGAGTAGCAGTGACAATTTTAAGTAAGAGTAACTCAACAAGCAATTGAGCAAGTGAGTGATGTTGCAAGAACTTAGTGAGTTTCATAAAAATATCGCCTTTTCTATGAAGCAGAATGTATTGAAGCATTTTCTGCTTAATTTTCCCTAGGAAAGCCTGCACGATTTTATTGAAATATCCACATGAAATAGGCTGAATTTCACTATCTTCTTAATCTAATAAGCCGAAGAGTTCATCCATAAGGGTGTAATCGTACTCTGTGGGAGGCTCCTGCTTGTTAAATCTGGAGGAATTATTCTTAGAGGAGGTGTTAATCTAAACTGAGAGACTTCCAACATTGATGTTTGGAGTTCCATTATTTTCCTCGTGCTCATCATCAACATTCAAAACCCCAAAACCCCTTAGTGAGGTTTATAAGTGCTTTGATTTGTAGGGTATAGTTGGGGTCTTATTGGGGTTAGTAGAGAAATTAGGCCAATTTGCAAATGAGAAATAGAAATTAGCGAAATTTAGGGTCTATTTATGATGATTTATATTTAGATTTACTGCTTAAGCTTAGGTATGGTACAAGTATTAATATAGACTAAGCCAAACCTGTACTAAATTATGCAGCAATAGCAAAGTTATTACGCAAGAGTGCCTCAACTGTTAGGTATCACTGCTAGCTAGCTGTTTAGCATTTTGATTCTGGTTGTTGAACGCATCCTGTAAGAAAATAAAAGTTCTCTTAGGCTCATATTGACTTCCTCTGCGACTCTAAGACTTTGAAGTATTGGGCTCACTTTCCATTAGACTAGCGAGCTGTGAATGTTTCATTGCAGGTTTCCTGACATGCGTATCTCTCCTTAGACTATAGCCAACATTTATAGAAGAAATGGTATTACTTTCAAGACTGTCAACAGAGTGAAGAGAGTGATTGATTTTACAGTGATATTTTATAGTAATAATTTAAACTATATATATGATTAAATGCAGAGAACTATTACTAATAACATAAAGTTCATGCACGCTGATGAAGCTGTATTCACCTTCAACACCTTTATTAATAAGTCTTGGTATAAGAAGTATGATAATATAGAAGTCTATGATTAAAAAGTGAAGGTAGTCACCCATGCAATTTTAGCTGG
The DNA here is from genome assembly GCA_000711775.1 of Oxytricha trifallax. Classification (NCBI taxonomy): domain Eukaryota; phylum Ciliophora; class Spirotrichea; order Sporadotrichida; family Oxytrichidae; genus Oxytricha; species Oxytricha trifallax. Next base: position 16,874 of record ARYC01001693.1, read on the forward strand.
TATAAGTGAAGATTCAGGCCTAGAGAGTTATGTTATTCACCCTCGCTCTATTAAGCGAGAGTAGTATATAGAGCTCCTACAAAAGCTCAGAGAGAAGTATAGTAACCAAGAGATCTTCCTGTTTGTTGATAACCTCTCAGTTCATAAGACTAAGGAGTCTAAGAAAGCTTATGAAGAGCTAAACATAACTACTGTATACAACGTTCCTTATAGCCCTTAATTTAATGGAATTGAATTCTACTGGAGTTAAATCAAGACATACTACAAGAAGCTGCTGCTGTATCATCTTATGCATGACTTGCCCATCGATACAGTAGACTTAATTCAAAGCAGCTGTAAGAGAGTGAGCGTAGATAGACAACAATTTGTGCGAGAGAGGGAAGAATGAATGTTTATAAATAAGTTTTAGATTTAAACGAATGAATATATTCA
>ARYC01001695.1:0-80890 GCA_000711775.1 Oxytricha trifallax
CGTGCAATGGGTTGGTAAGATTGAGCAAATCAAGAGGCTTTAACAGTAATTAATAGAAGCTTAGGTTGAAAAGAATGTAAGTCTTACAATCAACATTATTGAAAACTGCCTTAATGGTGACTGTTCTGAAATTCAACGAATTTTGCAGCTACCTCGAAATATGGAAGCATTCTCTGATAAAATTGTTGCAGAACTACTTTAACTCTTTGAGAATGTTAACATTATGCACTAATTAGCAAGGACTTTCAATTAAAAGCCTTAAAATGAAAGGTTGAGTGTGAGTGAAGACTTAGAAAAACTGCAGCAAAATCTTGGATTTAAGTTGTATAGTTCACAAGTTCTGTGCATTAACTACATTTGCGATAACTTACAGTCAAGCCATTTAATTCATTTTGGTATTGGAAATGGCAAGACCTTAATTTCTATTGCGTTAGCCATTCTTATAGCTCTAAAAACCAAGCTATCTGTAATCATAATTGGTAAGAATGAGCACTTGGTATTGAGGGATTTCAAGAAATTCTAAAAGTTAATTAGTGCAATGGCTCTTAATTCAAACTTTAATTTCATTGCAAGAAGCGCAGGTATTTATTTCTTTACTCAGCCACAACTGAAGAAATAAACGAAGAACCCTAAATTCATGAGTGTGTGGCACGAGAGTATCGTGCTGGTTGATGAGTACGATTGGATTTTATTTGATGGTTCCAGTGAAAACATTGTAAACTAACTCAACCTCTTCAAGCAAGCTAAAAGTATTGTTGGTTTTTCAGGCAGCCATCTTTCTCAAACCGAATAACATTGCCTTAACTTGGCTTTGTCAAGCACGCCTGTGGTGTTCCCTACACTTGATAAGTTGTAAGGAGACAAGAAAACTTAGCTGCCAGACTTGCTCGTGAACTCAAATCAAGGAGACTATTTGAAAACAATCAAGGAAATCCATAAAGGATTAAGTAGCGAATTCCCCAGTTTTTATTGTTGCCTCTGCAAATTACAGCACTATTGAATAAGGCCTTTAATATTCAGGCTTTGATTTCATAAGTTTCAGACACGGCCACGCTGCTGTAATTGAAGCTACCCTTGAAGGCAGGTATTTAATGAAGAATGCAAGCAAGAACTATGGAATTTACTTGTTGAATGAAGCATAGGGTAGAGGCACAGACATTTAAACGAATGATGAAATCAATCAAAATGGTGGCTCATATTTAATTATCGCTGATGTTTTTACAAAAAGATCTGAAGAATAAATCATTGGTAGGATTGGTAGGCTCAACACCAAAGGTAGATGGCAGAGAGTGTTATATAAACTAGATTCTAAAAGTAGTGCAGAGCAGCTGCTCGTAGTGGAGTAAAATGAAGCAGACCTTAATCTTGATCGCAAGTACAATTTGGTAAAATCAATTTTGTAAAATCAATAAGAAGCAATGGAAAATTCAATTGAATCAAACTTAGTGCCTCAAGAATAGATAACTGCAGAACTTTCCAATAAAAATGAGGATGATATGAAGGTACGAGAAATTGTTGAACACCTTATGAGGCTCACTGAGAAATCTTATAACGAAGCAATCCATCCAATTGAAGAAGAGAAGAAAGAAAAAGTTGAGGAACTTAAAAAGGCTGTCTCAGTTGAAAAAACTGAATAAAGTAAATTGAATTTTTATTAACCAACTCTCATAGAGGAAATAGAAGAGAAGATGAGCTAAAATCCAGTGCTGCAAAACAAACCGTTTGAAGAGGTATAGAAATTGGTGCACAAGAATTTAAAGCGGTAGCACCATGAGATTACTAAGGCTCAAAACAGAGAGACATCCAAAAATAAAAGCAGTACTACAAGTTCAAAGAGAAGATTAGTGAAAGGATAATAAAAGCTTGACTAAATCAAAGAATAAAATAAGACTTGAGATCTTTATACTCGTCGCAGTGCCAGAGATAAAACATTCACTTGCACTTATACAGAGCTGCCAGAGAGTGAAGAGACAATGGAAAGATGGTTGAAGGCGGCCTCTAGTGAGAGAAGGCACTCTAAAAGCGACATAAATCACAAAAATCCAGAGAGAAAACAAAGATTAAGAATATGAGATTTATCTTAATTTTTTAAGCAATTCACCAAATTCAAGTTTTTGCTATTAATAGTATATAGAGATTCATGAAGGAATAGAAGCAGCAGCATTCAAAATCTGAAGTTCTCAGCTGCACAAAGCAAGCTCAATCAGTTGTTATTGAGCATAAACTGGCCTCTCATCTTGCGTAAGTCAAGCAACTCACTTTCCATATTGTCATGTTCTTGTTTCAACTTTTTAGTTTACTGCAAGAAATCCTGCTTATCTTATTATAAAGCTTACTCATAATCATTTACTTCCTCCATTTAATCACGAGTTCGCTTTCTTTTAGATGAATCCTTTACTAGATTCACAGCCTTACCTCGCTCAGCTACACACGAAATTAAGAGAGAGTAAACTTACTGCTAAAGTTAAGGCATCTGCTGAGAGCGTCCACGAACTCGGGTCTCATTTCTATAACGAGATCTCTGTTTTACTCTAGCTTTTCTCTTTGTTAGAGCATTGCATCATGAATCATCTGGGAGACACCGTCGGTGTCTAGGGTGAAGAGCAAGTCACAGATCCATTATCTGTCTAGATGGACCCAATCTCGTTCATCAGGCAAGTATTACAGCAGTCTTACAGATCCTCTTGCATAATCAAGAAAGTATTAAACTGTAAGTCCATCGATTTGAGGCACTGCTGACACTTGACTGCGTCTCTTCTTACATACTATAATAACAGTTACAGGGGTAAGTTAATCGTTACTTCTTTCTCTGCTCTTATGATTTACTTAAGGAAATAAATGCTGGTGAAGTCTGCTTTGGGTAAGAAAGCGTGGCAGTCTTGGGCAAGAAAGTTGTATAGCTCTTTCTTACTTTTGCATTTCTGGGCGAGTTCTAGAACATTGATACCAGTAAGTTATCCTTGGTTCATTAAAATTTAAAAGTTAGGTGCCTTTCACCATTTTTTATAGGTCAATTTCGATTCAGGAAGACACTACCGTTACTAAAACTAGAGAGTGCTTTTCATGATAATGAAATCTTACCAGCACAGTCCAATTTCCGCTAGTGGAATTTCAACCAGCACCAAGAGAATTCATTATTATTAAATTTAGGAATCCGTCTATGGAATCATATTCTTAGAACGACAGTCAAGACTCTCAGAATTCTTCAAGTTGAGATAAAGATTATGATGGTAATAGTTCAAGTGAAGAGCAGAGCTCTTCCAGTGGTTCAGAAGATTTTCAAAATCATGCAGAATACTTAACAACTAACATGCTTTACCAGAGAAACATAACTCTTGCAGATGTGAATATAGAAGAAGTAAGTGAAAAGGATATGATTTCACTATTAATGAGATTCGTAATGAAATTTCAGAGTTTGAAATCGATGGATTTATCATAGATCCAAAAGAAAAGTATAGAGAAAGTAGTAAAAAAGGAGCTAAAGAATCATTACTTAATGATAATTAAATTAAGACTCTTGGCTAGTTAGTGCTAAAGCTTTACACCGAGTATAAGTAATCAGATTTAGAACCCTAGAGTTTGATGGAACGTTGTTAAAATTTTGACTTAAAAGCTCTTGAAGCCAAAGTTATTGAGAATCATAAAATAAAATATTAAATTCCAATTTTTGGTTAGCACACACAATTGAATGCAATAATTCCTCGTAGACTACAAAAGTAGTTAAGAAAGGAGAAATAATTGTAAGAGAAGGAACTTAAACTTGCAGAGGAGTCACTTAGATTAAGAGTTACAGAAAAGTTAACTTTCCTCTAAATAATGGATAGACTTGGTATATCATACTATAAATTAAGAAGGTACTTAAAAAGCCCAATCAAGAAAGCTTAATTTTGGAATCTTAAATAAATTAATAGAGGCAAGTATAAGAAACTGCATAGCAGAGCACGCACTCATATCGTGAATATGTTAATGTTTAACACTTAACCAGTGCAGGTTTCTGATATACAGCACAGTTTACTGAAGAATATTTTGTTAAGGTGTAGCAAGTAAATGATAAGAAGATTTTGAAGAATGAATTAATGATGACTTATAAATAAATCAAGTAGATTTCAACATTGCATAATAGCAATAGTAGCAAGTTATAAAGATAGTATGCAGCTCAATAATTCGTGGAACACTTAAGTAAGGGTAGGAGAATAATCAATATTGATGAATCAACTCATAACTAAACAGATTAAAGACACAGAGGTTTGACTGCCCCTTATGTAAAAAATAGAGTTACAAATTCACAGAGACTAAAATAAATGAATTTAATTATTGGAGTTGCAAGTACAGGAGAGCTGTACTATACAGTTAATCATGGAAGAACTAACTAGCACTCCTTTATGTACTTACTATGTAAACTAGTTAATGTATTGGATTCAGTTGACACTAGTTGAGAGAAAAAACTTTAATTCTACTTGATAATGCACCTTACCACAGATCACAAAGAATTATGAATAAGTACCTGGATTTGGCTTTGCCAATAATGTGTTTAGGGCCTTATCACTATAGAATCACACCTGTTGAATTGATGTACTCTTGGATAAAAAATCGAGACTTGAACCCTCTGAATACCAGGGCGTAATCAAAGTAATCGCTTGGAGTTCACATTTTTAGGGACTACTGGGCAGCATTCATGAAAGAGCTGGGCATGAATATTAGCAGGATCAACTAGAACTTGGTGAGGCGCTGCTTTTATCACGTGTTGACAGCGGCCTTGGAATCGATTTCGCTAAAAGATTTGTGAGCTAGGCGAAAGTGCGAGGTTAATAAGCGGGGCTTGCTAGCAAGAGTGGCCTTATTTAATTCGATTTTTGCGAGTATTAGAAATTATTAAGGAGAGCTTTTTAAGTTGAATTAAGAACAGTTAATTGAATTTGAAATGAAATCTGCAAGGCTCTTACATTTAATTTATCTCGAATTTCTTGATAATTATTCACGATTTTTATAGGTTGGAATTCGCCATTTTGAAAAGTAGGTACCTTGAAAATGAGAGCAGTTAAGTTAAAATGGCGATTTTTGAGAACTAGGGCTTATAAAAATTAAGGGCTTGGGCTTTAAACTGTGTAAGTAAAATTGCACAAAAATAGAAAGTTGGAATTTTAAAAGTAAGGAAAATAGAGCGATTTTCGCAATAATTATATATAAGAAAGCAAATTAATTAAGAAGTCATAATTAGAAAATGGGGAACTTTGCGAATTTTCCTTATTGAAATCCTTAATTTAATATTCCCTAAATTTTATGCTTTAAATTTGCATTTTTTATTCATTTTGCCTTGAAAAGTGGCCGAAATTAGCAAGAAATGCGTTTTTACAATTCATTTTCTTGAAAAATGGGTGAAAAGTGAAAAAAATCAGTCCTTTAAATATTGGGGGAAATGCGAAGCTATTTAAGAGAGACGCAAATTATAATTATTATAATATTTACAAACAACCAAAACTTTTTCTCAACCTTATTTTCGTTTTTTTAAACAATTTTATCTAGCATGAATTAATACAATTCAAATTCATCTTATGGCAGTTAGGAGAATATCTCCGATGCAATCCAAAATTAGAGATAATAAATCTCATAAATTATAAACTTTGTAGGAGCTGGTTCCTAATAAAACTAAAATTAAGGCAATAATTAATTGCAAAACTACAATAACCAGCCAAATTAATTCTAGTAGAATCTTCCTAGAAATTAATAACAAAATCCTTTGTTAGTTTTAAATCCTCCAAGCTAAAGTTTTTTACCTTAATAGATGCAGTAAGTGCAACTTCAACAAAATCAAGGTTAAAATTAACCAGTAAATTATGACCCTAAAAGGGTATTAGAAATAAATCTAAATCATTTTAAATTTGATGGTGATACTGACCCAAAAAGTGAGCATTCAATCACTTAAAATTCTTTTATTTCCTTTGTAATTGCCAGATTTGCGCCTTCTTTTTTATAAGAGAACTGTGATGACTATACTTTGTCAAGAATTTAGGGTCCTCTTTATAAGGAAAACACAAAAAGTAGCTTGAACATTTCAAGTTTAAATTGCAAAGGTGAATTTGACAACCTTTAAGAGAAATTTCCACTTTTAATAGTTCAGCAATTTAATGCACTTAACTAAGTTATGGGAAAACCTGTTATTATAAGCCACGAAGAAATTCTTCAACATTTGCTTATTTTTTATGAAGAGACTAAAATTATTGAAGATATTTACACCTACAATCATTATATGGACTTTGAAATTTTTATGGAGCATTAACTGACAAATCTTTTAAGCATTACAGCCTTACTTGTAGTGAAAAATTTTCAAAGTATGAATTTTAAACTGAAAATAGATTCAGATATGGAATAACTGCAACTCTTACCAATTATGGGAAAACCCCAATCATTATGTAAGTTTTAAATCGTACTGAAAAAGCATTCATTGTATTCAAGAAAATTCAATAAATTTGGTATGTTTATCTTGATAATGAAAATATGTGTGCTATTAACACTTAAGTTCCCCAAGCTTATTAAATGGACAAAAATAAAATAGTTTCAATTGGAGAACTCGCATTAATTTAGGACTTCCTTGGACTTGATCATAAAATCTACACTATTTAATCTAATTTCTAGGGAATTAATTAAGACAAAATTCGTATTGCAAACATTATTAGGAACTATAACTAGAAAATCGATTACTAAACTTCACTCGTAAAATGGGATTAATTCCTTGAGCATTCAGTGGAGTGCTCAACAACTTATGGACTCTAGTGCAAAGTGCAAAAATATCCAACTCTAAACTTTAGCCTTGCCAATTATATAAAAAGTGCCTCTCTCGAAAATCATGTCTAATGCAAACCTAGTGGCTCTCAAATTCCAGAAAAATAAGCCAAGAAAAAATCAACAAAATCTAAAAATATTCATAAAGACAAGAAGTCAAGAAAATCCAGAAAATCCAAGAATTAGTCTAAGAGAAAATCAAAAGCCAAAAAACACTCAAGTTCAGATTCCGAATAAGATAGTGACACCCATTCAGCTACAGAATAAAACAGTGACTCATATTGAAAGCTGAAAGCTTAATTAATTAATTATAATTTAATATTTAATTTTTAATTTAATAAATTCAAATAAATTCCTCATCTTCATCATCATCTTCTCTTTATCTTCATCATCTTCATCTTAATTATTCTTAATTTTCAAAAACTCTAACCATTTAATTAAAATATTTTCAGGTTTTAAATCTCTATGTATAATTTTAGGAATAAACGATAAGTCCATTGTTAAAGAGTTAAATTAATAATAAATTAATAATTAATTATAAAATTATAAAAAAAGAGGCAGCATTCAAGCCTACACACTTAAAAGAACAATTTACAGGGGAAACATAATAATGATAATAATAAAGTCAAGCTGGCAGTGATAAGGGGTTTTGGGGTTTATTTGAGAAGTAAAAATAATTATAATAATTAAATACGGGAAATATATACGGGGAAATGGCATTTTCGGCATTTTAAATATTCAGAATTAAGTCTCAAGGGAATTATAATAACTAGGGGATTGAGAAACTAAAATTATAATAATTAAAAATAAATGAAATCAACTCTGCAAATAAATGCAATTAAATTTAAATCCTTGGATACTCAGATTTTGTACAGACATAGACTCTAAATGCTAGAGAAATAAATCAAAAATATTTTTGAAAATATAATTCACAGAGACATTAAGCCTGATAATATTTTTACTATACAAATGCACTTTCGAAAAATTATTCACAGAGACATTAAACCAGAAAATATCAATTCAACTCTGCCAGTTTTTTTAATATAAATAATAACAAAATCAAAAATAATAATTAAGATGAAGATGAAGAAGATGAAGAGGAAGACCACTAATTATTTATTTTAATTTAATTTCTTTAAAAAATTTATTTAATTACCCTTGTTTGCATATTGCCTTATAATTAGACTTTCATTTTAATTTAATAATTAATTTAATTTATTCTAAATATTCAAATATGCCTCATTTTTTTCCACATTTTTGATTCAGTAATTAAAAAAGATTTCGGCGACCACATTTCCGATTTTCATTTTGATTTTTTAATTCTTGCTCTACGATTTTCGCTCGATTTAATTCTGCAAAAATCAAGGGCAAAAAAAAAACGCGGTTTTCTGAGAAATTCCAAAATTCGGGAGGTCATGTCCGTCTACTACAAAGTACTTTAATTTTATAATCCACGTTATTTCGTATTAACACATTTAATTAAATTCGTTTACGCACTTATCAAATTCTTATGCACATACGTATTGGGGTTTAAGTGTGGTGGGAGACAGAGAGGAGGAGAAAGGTATTAATGATATTCCTATACAAACTGAAGAAATAGAAGTATACTTTTGTGAGCTGTGTGAGAGAGATTTCGCTCATAAATCAAGCTGGTATAGACATATGAAGGAGCATAGAGAAGCCAAGCCTACTGTATACTTAAAGCACGACAAAATCGATGGGAAGTATGATTGCTTTGAGTGCCATAAGTAGTACTCTCATACAAGAGACTTGAAGAAACATCTTTTAAAAGCTCACAAAAAAGACATAGAAATTGAAAAGCATGAAGTTGAGTTGAAGCTTCTCAACAAAAGAAAATCGAGGGAATATTCTAAAGCGGTAGTGCCTGAATAAGCTAGTGAGTTAGAGTACGTAAAGAAGGCATCGTAACCAACTAACCTCTGAAATCACAAAAATCATGATCAAAATTCAATACAAGAAAATACCAGTTCTTGCGTAGATAGATTTAGATACTTCTCTTTAAAGTTATCTTATTCTAGAGGACTCCTTTGATAAGAAAGTTATCAATGATCATCAATACGCATACAAGGTGTATCCCTTCAACTATCTCTTAAGTGATGATAAATATTAGATGGAGTTTACAAATGAGTATCAAGTACTCACTCAAGCAAAGTTTAAAGAGTGTAGTTACTTAATCAAGCTAGATGCTGTTCTCCTTGCCAAGGATCATGTTGCTTTCAGACTCCCACTCTATGAAATGACTCTAAGAGATTTCATAACAGATCAAAGGAATCATAAGTAACTTGGATAAATAGCAACTCAGACCATACAAGGCATTAAATAGCTTCACAAGTTAGGGTTTGTTCACAGAGATTTAAAGCCAGAAAATATTATGATAAACTTTTCTCCAGTAAGAGTAGCAATAATCGATTTCAACAGAGCCTAAAGAGTGGAAGTCTCAAGGCTTGGAACTGTAATGGGAACTCAAGGCTATTATCCAGAAAGAGAAGACTGGAGAGATGGTGACTTTTAGTGGGATGTGTGGGCTTTAGCAGCAATAATAATAGAGTGCGATATGCCTCGCAACGATTACTACTCTACAAGGTGCGAGAAAGATGCTAAGTAAAGAATCAAGTAGTTTATAGACAAAACCAGAGTATCTCAATCAATAAAACATATGGCAGAATCAATAATAATAAAACCAAACTCAAGATCAGACATATCAATAGAGCAGATAGAGTTGTGGTTAAGTAAGATAAACTTCAGACCTCTCCCACATGATCCAAAAGTGCATTTTGAGTGATTAAATTAAATACATTTACTGTAAATTTCACATTAAAACCTATTAATAACCCCAACCCCTAACAAATTCCCTACAAATCAAAGCACTTATAAACCTCATTAAGGGGTTTTGGGGTTTTGATTGGTTATGATAATTAAGATTTGAAGATGACAATACATTTATTGTTATTAAAGCTTTATTAGTATAAATTCTATTACTTTTTACTGGTAATAAAGTGGCTAGCTCTCTAACAATATAATCAGACTAGCCCTATAGACTAGCTTCAGGAAGTCAATGACTACATTAAACTTATAAAATAGGTGACTTATTAGTTATTAACAAAAATTAATTAGAATTATGAACCTTGATACTCAAGTTAGGGACTATGATATCAGAGAGCTTTAAAACAAATTTAGCTCTAAGAGTGACATAATACTTTTCTTGAAATTTAATAGTAAGCATTTTTAATAATATTAGTTTTAGGGGGGTATTTTTTGCCTGCTGATGACCATATAACCATGAGATTTCTAAGAGACTTTTTAAAGGAGACAAAGATTTGCTAAAAGCAGCTGATGTAATGGCCTTCAATGTTCCATACTACTCGGAACTTTCTGTTGGAAAAATATTCCAATAGATAGAGAATGATGAAAGATTCATGAGTTTCATGAATTATTATAATGACTACAAGACACTACCAGATAGAAGGTACTTATATGGAGTCCTGGCACCTTATATCCACAATTTCTAAGAAACTTGGTCAAAAATGCCAATAGAGTGAGAAATATTTCTGATGCAGAGGAAGAGAAAAAGAATTAAATTTAGATAAGAGAGGATATATTCAAGAAAATTCAGCAGGAGCCATTCTTCTCAAGTACCTTATTTATTTTGAATAACCATTATTATAGAATAAAAAGGAAAAGCTTTACAATATATGAAGCAGAAAATCTAGCCCAGAAAGCAGAGATAGAAAAGATAGTTCAATGAATTGAGCCAGAGCTTTGCTGACTTTAAGCAAGAAAGTGAACTTGGAGAACCTAAAAATGTGATGAAAGAGGACTTAGACAAGATGTAGGCAAAGACAGGAAAGAGAGCCTATGGTGATGTGGACATGGAATGAATTGCAGTGTTTATAACTAATTATTCAATTATATAATGTTCAATATATCAAGATATAAAGTCTTTCATTATTCTAATATATCGCTTAATAATTCTAACAATTGTCATGGTAGAAACACTTTCTATCGACTTCCTGATTAATCTTATGTGTTAATTTTGGCTTAAACCAAAATTTAATCGAACCAGCTCTTGCTTATAAAGGTGCTTAATTTGGGAAACTTCTTCAATACAATGATAAGACGAAGAGTATGGCGCGTTTAACATAGTCTCCAATCCATAACTCTCGATCTTGCCTCAAACTTTCTTGCTTTGGTGCGACCTTAAGTTGTCCCTAAATATCGATATAATTTTGTTGTGATTTCTTACTTCTAAAAACTCGATCGTTGCAACTATGTCCTCAATTTTTATTGACTTTGACTTGATATAGTAGCCTTCTAACTCTTCCTCAAGACTGATACAAACGATAGCGACTTACGTCTGTAACTTCAGCCCTTCCTTATAGTTCTCAAAATTTATCCCAGGCTTTGCCCATGTCTTAGCCTCAACTTTATAGGGCTTGAAGACAATTTCATCCATGTATAAAATTTTAACCCCATCGTTGATCTTGCCATATATATCAGAAAAAATTTAGATCCGTTGCTCATTAATTATCTAAAGTCTTGATGGCGTCAACTTATATCTTGATTTCATCGACTTATATTTTATTTTGTTTTTCTTGCATAGGTAGTATATCTAAGAAGCTGATATGGTATGGTCAGGGAACTTTCTATGAAACATCAAAGCTCGACTTTACAAAGAGTACCCACGCCATAGCTCAAGAGTTTTTTGATCCAGCAAATACTCATCATGTTTTCTTTAAAGGCTAGTTCTAGTGCGACGAGCTTCTTTACTATCAACCTTTATATTTTCTAGGGATTATTGACAGATCAATGCAACCTTATGCTTTGTAAGCCCAACAATCTAGCCTATATCCTCAGGCTTATAATATAATTTCGATCGATTTGTAGGAGTCAACGTCCCGAACCGTAGTAAAAGTACGTAATCATTCTTTGAAAGTTATTTTGCCATGTCCATCCAATAGAGAAGGTGCGAGATAGGTTGTTTTATTATTAATTGTTATATATTAACTTTTATTATTATATATCATGAATATAAAATTTATCAATAACATTTTCAAGTACAACTATGCATTCACTATATAATATTTTAATTTATATTTCTTTTAAAACCCCATAGATCAATTAAGACACGAAGATTGGGGAAATGAACAATTAAATTAAAAATAAATAATTATTGGCTAATATTAATTATAATTAGGCTAAAATCAAATTTACGCACCCTGATTGGTTTATTTTATAAGGAAAATTAATCGAGCCAATAGTTTTAATAATTAGCCCAAAACATTATAATTGTACGCCAATAATAATTAATTTTTAATTTAATTGTTTATTTCCCCAATCTTCGTGTCTTAATTGATCTATGGGGTTTTATTATATTGATTCTAAGATTGAGTGGAGGATCGATTTATTGTGAGTTTTGCATTATAACTTCATTTTTTAATAATATATTCTTTTATGGATATGCCTAACTCGGTGGGGATGTATATCTTTATAACTAATTATTAAGTGAGCTGTTAAAATTAAAATAAAAGCGCATGCTTTTATGAAATAATTTACTTTGAAAATTTCAATAAATTAACTAAATCATTAAAAATCTTTTTATTCAAAATTATTTAAGACTCTATTTTAAATTGATAAATAATGCAATATGTAAATCTAAAGAATCTAATTCAAACTTCGATTATTTTCGATTCAAATTAACATTCAGAATTTGCCACTTCATCTCAGAACCCTGGTGCTACTATTTAAATTTCAGATGGATCATCAATAAAAAATTATTGAATTATTTAACCCTTTTTTATATAGTAATTCAAATCTTTAATAATATATTAAATCAACATCTTCCTCTGTATTGAGTGTCAGCTTTATAAGTAGTAGATATTAAAAAGGACTCTATGGTATCGTATTTATGATATTATCGAGCATATTTGGCAATACTTTGACATTATATTCGAAAGCCAAGATTCTAAAATATATATTATAGAATTTTCAAAAAATTATATTAAAATGCTTTATTAATTTCGGGGGAAGTTTCCTGCCAAGGTTTATGATAAAAAAAAATTTTAGGGATGTTTCCTGTCAAAAAAGTTTTTTATTCTTTTTTCATTTTTTTTCTTTATGCAATTATAATTTTTGATACTTTCAACTACTACTATGATTTTTTTCAAACTTTCAAGCACATCATTCTACCACTCATTATGTTTATAAGATCTACTTCATATCACACAATATTCCATCATTATATTTTATTTTTGTCTATTAGTTTTTCAATTTTTTTGGTAAAAAATTTAAATCAAAATATCATACTAAGTCTAAGAATATTATATTAGATATAATTGCATTTTATTATTTTTTAACTCTTCTAAAATGTTAAACTTATCCGATAGACATATAATGAGGTAGAAAATTGTTAATTAAAAAATTTTATATTTAATTTACATTAATTTTTTTATTTAGATTTATTTGACAGGAAACTTCCTCCCCCTTAATTTCAATGATTAACTTGGTCGTATCATACATGTAAACTTGTGATAAGATTTATTTAAATTAATAAATCATAATTAGTTTTTGTTTAATTGACAGATAATATAATACTTGCTTATAAATAAACTGGAGGGTTATTCTACGTGAATAACACTCTAACCTAAGTTTAGGCACAAGCAGCAAACACTAATTTTACAATGAGCCTGAATAATGCTAATTTTGTCATTAATTATGAAGATAGAGGGACAATCATTGAAATTTAAAGGGGTGTTTAGAGTTTATTAAAATTTAATACTGATATTTGTAAAAATCCCACCAAAAAGAATTAATTGAGATATAAGTCTATATCCCAATATAATTACTTAATGGTATTAAACCAGCACACTGTTAATTTAAGACTCCAGATACACTGAAAATTCAGGTAACTCTAATCTAGGAGGACTTTTTAGATTACTTGCTTAAAAGCAAACTAAGTTGTAGTATAAATATGGAAATTAAATTTTTATAATATTTTGATCAATAAATAATTAATATTAAGAATATTTAAAGAAAGATTTTGAAATTTACTATGTTTTATCATAAATACTAAAAAAGCAATTTAAATATTACAATTATTATATTCTACTTGTCAATAAATCCATTATTTTAAGAGAGGTAAAATATTGTTCAGAATATATTAGAATATACTTTTATTTTTAGCAATAATTTAAATTCCTTATTTTTTTGTTACAACAATAATTGAATACCTATTTACATAGTAGGTAGTTGAAATAACAGTGGCTAGTTTTTTCAAACAAGTACGAGACATTTTTCTGTAGGTTGTTCCAGTATCAAGGCAGTATTTAGCAATAAATGTAAATTTTTTTAATTCATTTATATTAAAAAGTTTTGAAGTATATTGCTTCTGCAAGAAGTACATTCAGTTGCATTGATACATTCATAACAAGTAGAGGGACAGGCTATGCAATAGGTACTTTCAACTAACCCTCTCCTATTAAACACTACTTATCCATATTAACCAGTTGGACAGCTAAATTTCTTAAAAACATTTGAAATAAAGTTACAATTCCCAATTTAGTTTAGAAACACACCTGCCTGTTGCATTATTTTGTGAATCCATCACGACAAGCAATGTGCTTTGTAATTGCAGTTAAGCTTGTAAATTAGCATATCACAGCATCAGGGTAAAAAGTATTAAGAGTTTGACAGCCTATATTGTTAAGTAGTGTTGATCACATATGGTATGTGTCTCATAATTATGGGATTTAAATGAATGATTTAATGTTAACTTACTTCCACAAAATTAAGTCCCTGATAAACTAACTTCATCGTAATTATAATCACAAATTTCACAAGCAGTTTAAGAGGAGGGCTCTAAACACACCCTACTTCCAGTATCTAAAGTTAATAGTTAAACACTTCATTTAATCTCATATTAATTTCTGGGAACTTACATTAAACACAAGAAGGCAAGTAAAAACTGTAGGTACTATTATAAACAGCATTTGGCTTTAAGAAATATCCATCTTTGCATAATATTAAACCATTTAAAATAATTCACAGTAAAATAATAGCTTTAGTTTATAAAGCTGTCTACGAATATTTTGAATTCAAATAAAAATTTATGCTTTTCATCATATAAATTCATTATAGATTTATTTGAATAAATGTTGAATTATTACATTTTGAGCCTTCAATTTATTCATAATTAAATCTTTTTAATAGGTATATTACCCTAAAAATAATACCCTCAAAATTATAAATAAATTATTCATATAAACTATTATTTAAATACAATAGAGTTTTTTACTAGTTTTTATATATTAAAATTGATTTTTAATTTTAAATTTATTTTTAAATAGCTTTTGTCTAAGTGCAGGTGCCTGCTGTCTGGTATGTTGTGAATGAGAACACTAATATTTTCATAATAAATACAAATATGTAATTAATTAAGGTTTACCTGGCTATATTCAAATCATAAAACAACAATTTCTTTAATACTGCAAGTTGTGTCAAATTTATATGATTTTTGTTATGAAATCTAATTAATAAAATATAATTTTAAAATTTATTATTAATTATGTCCGAAGTGGAATCTATATCATAGCACTATGTGCAGGTTGCAGAGTTAGAAGCAGAGCATTTTGAGCAAATCTTCGATTTGTCACATTCTTAAAATAATTGTTCAAATATAAATAAAATATAAGATACTAAATAGGGTAAAATTCTATAGAAAACTAAAATTTGAATTTTTTTCATAACTTTAATTAATAAAAATATTTCCCTTATAAAATTCAAGAATATTGATAAAATGAATAGTAGTGTAATTTTTAAAAAATGCATTTAAATGGTACTGATTATTATATTTTAAATATAAAATCAAATTGATTTAATATCATAGATTATATTTATTTTTAATTAACGTCATAAGAAGATATTTCAAAATCTGAAATGTTTTCTTATGTTTAAATTGATTTATGATGTTTCAAATCTTTGGAGTTTACAATTCATTATATTTTATAAAGAATATGTATAAATTAAATGACTGTGTTATTGAAGGTTTTTAAGCAATTAAAATTAATAGTAAATTTGCTTAATGTATACTATTTAAAGGCAAAGTATAATAATCTAAAATCAATTTTTACTCATTTAAAAGTAAAAAGTCTTGCTAAATAAGCTTTTATATTTTTTTTTAGAGTGTTTTCATATAAAATTTAAATCCAAAATTTTTTAATTTCAAAAATTTTTTATAAAACTACAAGACTTAGTTGTGTTAAAATTTTGACTCATTTTTACTTTATAAGAAAATTCTTTTTTTAATTTTGGAAATCTTAGTGATTCAATTATATTATTTTAAGTTTTATTATTATAAATATTGGTAAAATTATCAGATTTAAAAAAAATACTTCCATACTCAATCTAACTAATTCGAGTACATTTATTTTCTAACTTCCATTTGCACTATTTAAAAGTCTAATAAAATGACTGGGTAGAGTCTAAAGTAAGGGCAGAGATCCAACCCTTATTCGATACTATAATAATAATATTTATTAAAAAACTAAATTTTAATACTTCTCCTGGGCAATTATTATAAAATTAAAAAAGAAAACGTTTTTATAGAAAAAAGGAACGATTAATAGAATTATTATCTCATTATACTACATCCATATTATAAACAGCAACTCGTGCAATATTATTGAAAAGAAATGTAAATTAAAATCAATATTGACCGCAATCTATAAATAAACATGAATTTATATAAATCATTAAGAAATGTAATTTACATAAGCATTTTCCAGTGGTGTAGTCATTGACATATGAAATGTGCGCTTTCTTGCAGTCTGAAATGCAATACGTCATAGATTATGGATAATTAGTAGAATATGTCTTAAAAACTTAATTTATTACTTTTTTCCAATAGTGCTTTAATGATAATGATTGAATGAAATGAAATATATTTATATGTTTTATGTTTTATTCGAAAGAAGTAACAAACCATCAGAGCACCGATTACATGTCACAAATTTTTACGTTGAAGTTCCATTATTAATTGAAGTTTCTGCACATGAAGAGCACCCTTAAATTGCATCTCGACATTCTAATGATCGGAAATTTATTTGAAAATTTTGTTATTACTCAGGCATGATAAAAAAAACACAATAAATCATTGATATTAATAAATATTAAATGAACTCGAAGCGGTGCTATAGTACTCATCATAACTAGTACCTAAATTACAAAAATATAGAAAAGTCAAATATTTATAATTTAAAATAATGAGAAAAAATATTAAGGCTCAAATAAGTTGCTGTTAATTAATAAAAATGAAAATTTTATTATTATTATAATAGGTAAACTTAATATAATTATTTTGATAATAATAATGGATTTATAATAATTATAAGAATGTTTTAAGAATATTAAATGGGATAGTT
Source organism: Oxytricha trifallax (assembly GCA_000711775.1). Taxonomy (NCBI): domain Eukaryota; phylum Ciliophora; class Spirotrichea; order Sporadotrichida; family Oxytrichidae; genus Oxytricha; species Oxytricha trifallax. The sequence continues at coordinate 17,217 of ARYC01001695.1, forward strand.
TTGTAAGATATTTTAATTGAAGGATTTTGGTAGTTACATGTTTATGTTTGAATTTATGGGACCAATAACAAAATGATTAAAAATATATAATGACTTTAATAATTGCCTTGAATTAAATTAGAAATAATAATTTCTAAAATATTAATTGTAATTTTTAAACATAATGAGAATTCATTTATATTTTTAATCGTTAGAAGTAAAATATATAAACCCAACACGTATTTGATTTCTTCATAATTAGTATCCTTTTATTAATTAGCTCTAAGTTTATAAATAAATATTGATTAATCTTTTTTTAAAGTATAGATTGATTTTTTGTTTTTATATATAAATCATTTGTTGAGATAATAGATTGCATTTTTTAAATAATAATTTTATATATTGAGTAAATATATATTTATGATATAACATTTGAATAGATATGAATCACAAAAGCAGCCTATATTATTCAAAATAAATGAAAATTTAATTTCTAACTTTCAATTATCTATTTGTGCAATTTATAATAGAATTAATTTAAGTACATCAAGAGTTAAAGTGGGTGGGGCGGTCAGAATCATTTATGGGTGACTATCAAATACAAAGAGACCACCCCCTGAAGTTGCTGTTACACATTTTTAAATAAATTTATATAAATATATACTAAAAATTATATTATATTAATGTATCATTCTTCAGTTCTATATTTAAATGATAAATAAATTATTATTATGGATTGCGGTTTTTCTCTAAAGTAACATAATTCTGATGGAAAATTAAAAACATAATATTCGAAACTATTATCTATAAAGCATAAATAGTTGTTTTTATTTATGGAGTAATTGACTATGTGATGTAATTTACATCGCAGCAATTATTGTCAGGGTCTTATAAACATGAATTCGTATTTGTATTAGGTGTGTTTATATAATCTGAAGAATCAAATGTCACATTTATTATGTAAAATCATCGATACTAGATCAGTATTATAACATATAGTGGACAATATCATGTATAAAAAGAGTAAGAATTTATAAACTAAAAATTCCGTATATTTATTCTGGAATTCAATATTAATCACAGTCACTATATCAATAATTTAATTAAAGCATAATAATTTATTAAAACTTAAATTTAAATTTCATTGTATTTAAAACTCAATCTCTCTTAGTGTGAATGTCTCTCTCAGACCTTATTTTAATCACAGTCTCCAAAAATATTGTTTTCGAATCCTTTGCAACGTTCATAGTTGTCAACATTCTGACATTAGCGTCAACATTCAGACATTTTTGACTAATTTAATTTTTGTGATTTTTTTGTGATTGATGGCTGAAATGGAGCTTTTTCTGTGATTAATCACAAAAATAGTTTTTAAAAATTTGGATAATCACAGTAAGAATTCCATCTCTGGAACTTAGAAATTTTTTAACTTTTACTTCCTATTTATATTAAACTTACTATTATAATATCAAAATTTCTAAGTTCCAGAGATGGAATTCTTACTGTGATTATCCAAATTTTTAAAAACTATTTTTGTGATTAATCACAGAAAAAGCTCCATTTCAGCCATCAATCACAAAAAAATCACAAAAATTAAATTAGTCAAAAATGTCTGAATGTTGACGCTAATGTCAGAATGTTGACAACTATGAACGTTGCAAAGGATTCGAAAACAATATTTTTGGAGACTGTGATTAAAATAAGGTCTGAGAGAGACATTCACACTAAGAGAGATTGAGTTTTAAATACAATGAAATTTAAATTTAAGTTTTAATAAATTATTATGCTTTAATTAAATTATTGATATAGTGACTGTGATTAATATTGAATTCCAGAATAAATATACGGATTGTTAATGATAAGATTTCTTTCTACTTAGAAATTCCATTTATCTCTGAGTTTATAGAGAACCGTCACATCAGTTGCTGAAGACTCAGCTTCAATCGTTAATTGATTATTAAAATCATTATATATATATTTTATGTATTGAATCATAAGAATGATTTCAAAAAAATTGCATACCCTGGTTAGTCTCATCAAAGAACCTAGCTTAGTAATAGTTAGTTTGAGGCAGACTTAGCATGGCATGTGTACCAGATTTTAAGAAAATTTTAACTTGACAGTTTTCAAATTAAGCACCAAATTCCTAAGCTTTCCTTATTGTAATATGTTAAAGTTATATAATATAAAATAATTGCATCAATTATGGTGTTGAGGAGTTAGATGAAGAACCAACAATCTTGTTAGGAGTCTTGGAGCTAGTTACATTCACACTATTTACATAGAAAATAGATAAGAAAATTGATTGGTTATTAAAAAACATTAAAAATATTTTTGAATTTTTTTCATCCAAATTATCTCTCACAAATTCAAATTTATTTCAATCTCCGGGTGGTATTTTCTACATAAAGAATGCTGGGAAACTATAAACTTTAACACAATTATATTATAATTAGTAAAAATTAAAAATTTTTACATAGATGATGCTGAAAAATATAACATCAGTGCTGCGAGTAATAATAATGGGTCCTTCATATACTCTGATTCTACTAATTTATAAAAAATAAATTTATGAATTTAATACCTGATATTGAATTATTTTTTAAGATAAGTATATTTCTATAAATTTAGACTTTAGGATTAGAAGCATCAATTTACAATGCTAAAATTATGCTTAAATATAAATATTACTTATTAAAATTTAGAATTATTATATAAAAATAACATATTAATTTTTTATTTTTAAAATTAAGCGTAAATCTAAACACATTTAAACAGCCAGATATCATAGAGTGGAGCTTTTTAAATTAAAAACTGTCAGAATTAATTTTAAGCTCAGAACATAAATGTGTAAAATTGCAGAAAAACTTCTAATGGAGGTGTTTTTTCAATCATTAATTCATTTTTAGCACTTCTCAATTCTACATTTACTAATAATAGTGCAACTAAATTTAATTAAATTTTGTCATATAAAAATATTAAGAAAAATTTATAAATAAAATATAATAAAGTGCAATAATGGGAGGAGGAATATATTGCTAAAATTGTGAAATGTACTTGCAAAATATCATACTAGATTCAAATTAATGCATTTAATTGGATTGGTATTAAATTAATATACTTTATATAAAAATTAAGGGAACTAAGGTGGATCTATAGCCATAAATGAAGGAATAAAAGCATTTTCATTAATAAATATAACAATCTTAAATTCAAGAGTTTATAATACTAATTCCAAAGGAGGTGCCTTATACATTTAGGGGAAAGTTTTTTTCAAAAAAAAGGTTTTATGTAAAATATTATTATATTTTCTTAGAAGTTTAAGAAATCAATTAATTTTTAAATAAAATAATATAATTCAACAAACGGGTATACTATACAATAAATGCTGACAATAGAGAACTTAAATATTGAAAATGTTAGTTCAGATAATTACGGCGGTTTTATGTATATTTAATATCCAGGTTTGTAGCTAACTAATTAAAATACTAATGTAGCCTAGAGCACTGCTGCTTATAATAAGAATTTAATAGTAATTTTATGACTACTTTTACTATATGATAACTAACACGCATATCACAAATCTCCACTATATTTTTTAATTATATGGAGGTATATTCTATGTTGATTAAATTTCATAGCTCACAATAAACAACCCTGGAATTTATAAACAATTTAGTGCTAGCACTACAGCTTCTTTCTTGTAATCAATCGCTTAAGATTCTATTATCAATATGCATATTATATTTAAATATTTTATCTTAGAAATTTAATAATAAAATAATAATTAATATACGAGAAGTAGATTTGCAGTGTTTAATGGAAGATTCATTATTAACTCAAATCTAAAGATTATCAGGTTTAAATTATTTTTTATTAATTTTACTAATTTTAATATCAAGCTTTTCGAGTAGTAACACATTAAACAAATTAGGTACAGTCATCGATATAAAAGACTCTCTGTCTGTGTAGATTTCATAACTTTATCTAGCGAATTGTTATAATTCCAATGAAGGTGGATTTTTCAAATTTCAAGGTGTAACTTAAGCTTCTATCACAAATTCTTAATTTTATAATGGTTCTGCGAATTCTGGAGAATTCTCGTTTATTTCAAATTCTAATGTGGCTTTATCTGATTCTATCTTTAAGAGCTTCTATGGTTAACTTAGAAAATTAATGGGTCTTTTTATTAAGTAAGGTTCTAATTTATTTTTGTATGATTTATTATAAATAACTTGGAGGGACATTTTACTTACTTGAAAGATAAAGTAGGTTTATCAATTTCTAGTTGCACTTTCAATGATTTATATTCTTCAAGCAAGGGCGGTTTGATAAATGCGATATAATCTAGTACCATAGATCTTAGTCAAACAGACTAATATAATCTTATGAATACTTATAATGTTTAAATAAGTAAGAGCAAATTTAATGATCTCAAATCAGATTCAAATGCAGCTGTATTTTATAGACATTTACATGAATTATTTGTAATTTATAAATTTGAGAAACTTCTATTTTTATCATTATTTATCACAAATTACTTTATGATTATTATATTACTTTTAAGTTTATTGACAGTTAACACCTCAAAGACTTAATTCTAGAAGATATAAGCTTTGCTAAAATCTCTTCAGCAAACGATGGAGGACTATTTTATATCAACAAAATAAGGAATTCAATACAGATTCAGACTTCTTTAGCTTCGGCCAAGAACACATTTTCTTTGTCATCCACAAGCAGCTAGAATAGTTTTGGTGCTTTTATGTTCGCATAAAGCTCTGAAATGAAGTTGTACATATCTAATTCCATATTTATAAATATAATTTAAATTAATTGATTCTATATTTGAATGCAGTTAATCCTTTGATAACACAAAGAACACTAAGTTTCTGATTAACTCACAACAAATTAATTCAAGAGCTTTTTTCATTTAATATGCTCAATTTATTGAATCTAGTTCAAATTTCTTCAGAAATTGTTATGGAGTGAAGTAAGGGGAAGTATTCAGCTTAGACACCACTAAGCTGACTGATAATGATGTAAGTAATTATAATTTAATTTATTTACACATTCTAAGAATTAATTTTTATTCAAATTTTATATATAAATGAATAAATATAGAATGAAATATATATTTTTAATTAAAATGATTCACAGTTTTACCTAAATTCAGAAACATAAGGTGGTGTTTTTTACTCAGTCTCATCAATTATAAATTTGAGAAAATCTGAAATAAATCATAATTCAGCACTTTAAGGGAGTGTCTCCTACCAATTAGATATAATACTTCAGTGATTGCCAATAAAACTGACATCCAGAATAATTATGCTATATATTGTTATAAAATATAAATTAAAAAGATGTTACTATTAATTTTTATATAAATGCTTGATTCATTCTTAAGCTTTGTTGATATATTTATAAATAATTATAATTCTTGATAAACAATAACAGGGTGGGGTTTTTAATTCAGAAATATAAATGTACAAATATCTGATTACTGCTAGTACACCTTCTCAGATAGCATTATTAATAAAAATTAAGTGACTGGTGGTTATAGAGGTATCGCCTTTATTGATAACAATTTGGGATCTTTGAAACTACAAAGTGTAACTCTCAGCAATCATGGAGATTATTATATTATACCAATTTTTCATTAATAACATAAACGTTTCTAAACTAATTTAAATAATCATAAAGCATCAGTGTCCTCTAGGTTCTTGTTCACTTCAAATATAATGCTAGTTGAGATTATTTCAAGTAAACTTTCAGAAATAAGCTCACCCTCGACTGGTGTTATCTATTCGACATCCCATCTCCTATAACATATATTCATTTTTAGATTAGTCTCAAACTAAAATATTTATGATTATACAGCTGAAAATAACAAACTCTTCATTAATTTGCGATTCTAATTATCAAAATGAGAATCTAGAAAGCTATCTAAACACTAAAATTCCCACTTATACAATGATCTCTACTATTGATATCACTGGAGCAGTTTTTGTTTAGGTATAATTATAATATCAAAAATTGAATAGTATATTTTAATCAGATAAAACATAATTTATATCTAAGAGTTCCTTCTCATAATGTGGAATATTAGATAAAGGTCGTTTATTTAACCTTTGATCTACTTAATTTTCAGATGAAAACTCAAAATATTTCTAAAATTCAGCAGCCTTTGGAGGGGCAATTCAAATGGTGGATGGATTAGTGAAAATTAAAAATAACAGGTTTTATGATAATTACAGTCGTCGTGGAGGAGCTATATTGATTAGTTCAAATTCATAATTACTTTTCACTGGATCTGAATCTTATTATGATTAAATATTTTATTAATTTTTTATTTAAAAATTAATACAATATATTTGTAATTATAAATTAAATCAATATAAGAATTAGGGCATTTAATTAAATGCAAACCTATTTAATCTTAAAATCATTTTATTTTACAAATGATATTAAAGTAATTCTGGTTTTTATAATTAAGATATTCAATGTTTTTAAAAGTAAAATAAAAATATATTAATTTTGCAGTTAATAATTATGTTTTGCATTATAATCTATTTTTAAAATTAATTTTTATTAAATTTATTGGTTAAAAAATTTACAATTGAACAATTTATTAAGTATATATTATAAGTATTCTATAACAATTATGCCTATGATGATGCAGGTGTAATCTATATGGAGACTTGCTCCCATGCAAACATTACAATTTCAGCATTTTATAACAATTACGCATATGAGAATTCAGTTTTGCAAATAGAACGTTCGCAAGTAACCAACATTACAATTACTTAATGTGAATTTTATCAAAATACTGCACAAAAGAAAACTATCTCAGTCATCAAAGGGCGTCTACAAAAATATATATTATTTATGTCTATAGTATTTTGTATATAAACATTAATATTTTAGGGTCTATAGACATTCAAGATAGTCAATTTAGTAAGAATATAGCAAATGAGAGAAGTAAAAACATCTTCGCCGGCTTCTCTTAAGTATATATCTTCAGAACTACTTTCAGGGGTAAATCTGTGCAAATATTTTTTATTTTTATAAAATAAATGATCATGTTTTACAACAAGCTCATTGATTACATCAGAATCAGATAACTCGATAGGTTCTTTTATTTTCATTATAATTGATGTGCAGCTGTTCATTTAAGATTCTTACTTCACTGATGGTTAGGCTGTCTATGGAGGGGCAATCTATGTTTCTGGTGATTCTTAGATCATGATTTAAAGAAGTCAGTTCAGTGCAAATAAAGCTTATGTCAGTGGAGGGGCTATCTATGGGTCTGGGTTTCAGTCAATTATAATTAATGTATAGTAATTAAATTTTTGGATGAATCTACTCTAGTCTTTACATCGATCTTATTCAATTAGATTATTACAGTATCACATAGAACTGCATATTCAACTATAATTTAGCAAAAAATAGAGGGGATGACATGTATGTTTCTAACACAGATGGTGAACTATGACTGGAAAATCTTGCTATAATTGTGATAATTAAATTGTTATATAATATTTCAATATTTTTATCTTCAATCCATAAGCTAACTTATCAATTTATTCTGATTCTGCTTGTGTAGTAATAAAGAATGTTACTCAACCTTTTATAACTTATTATGCTCACAAATTCATTTGATTTTAAAAATAATAACCAAAATTTACTTAGTTTATGAGCTCTATTGGTACAAATTAATCACAACATGACAACGGAGCAGCCCTTTGGTGCACAGATTGCAACTCAATTTTAATAGAAAATTCTAAGTTTTCTAATATGGTAAGGAAGATTGATGGTATAATTTACATAGAAGAGAGTTTCCAGAATAAATATGATAAATCAATCAAAAATAAGTATTTAATTAAAGATAGTCACTTTAATCATTCTAAATCGAATGCTAGTGGAACTATATATCTCAATAATCATTAAAAGGTTAATTTATATAAAATATAAAGTTATTTTAAGGTCAAGATTTTGTATTGATAAGAAGATCAAAATATTAATTAAAATACTAGCAAGATATTTCATACTCATTCTTACTGTCAATAGCTTGAACTTTTGCTGGTTTTTGTGTGTTTTTGCTGTAAAACTGGCCACTTCTTGATTTTAGACTGCTATATCAGAGATGCTGCTTGGAACCTGAACTCCATTTTATTCGCAGAAATTTAATGAAATTAGAGATGTTTAATAAATTAAAATTAACGAATTAAAACTTTTGAAGTTTTAATGAACAGAGATTAAACTTTTTACTAATAGTTTTAATTTAATAAGAATTCTTAATTGGAATGTCTTAATTAATTTTAGGCATGTTTTTATTAATTAAGACTGAGTTAATTTTAATTTATTAAACATCTCTAATTTTATTAAATTTCTGTGAATAAAATGGAGTTAAGGTTCCAGGCAGCATCTCTGATATAGCAGTCTAAAATCAAGAAGTGGCCAAGTTTACAGCAAAAACACAAAAAAAACAACAAAAATTCAAGCTATTGACAGTAAGAGTGAGTGTGAAATATCTTGCAAGTATTTTAATTAATATTTTGATCTTCTTATCAATACAAAATGTTGACCTTACAAGGTCAATATTAGCAACTGTGTGTTCTATAATAACTCTGCAAAGAATTTCTCTACAAAGATGATTCGAAATAATAAGGTTCAGGTGGTGTTATATATTATGATTGTGATCGTTAAACTTTAGATTGTGTAGTTTCTATTGACAAAGCAACACCTTTAATAAAGAATTTATCTATGAATAGTTTTAGTATTAGAAAAAATTAAGATACAAATAAATGATATCAAACTTTTCTATAAAATATGGCAGATAAACAAGGTGGAGATATTCACTGGGAAGAGCTTGAACCAAAATTCTAAGAAAGTATAAGCTAAAAAATTAACTAAGCGATATATCATGCTTTGCTCAGAAAATATCTCAAATTTCTTAAGATTCATACATTTAGACTTTAAAGAAGCTAAAATCTAAAGCGAAAGAATAAGATAGTTAGATTCTCTAGTAGACTCAAATACTTTGACAAAAACTGAATCTACTATTCAAGAATAGAGAAGTGGAGGGACTATACCAGAGATGTATCTTTCCTTGGTTGACAAATATGGACAAATTGTTAGCACAGACTCGCCAAGTAAATTGAGAGTTGGAGTTAATCCCATTCAAAGTACATCAATTGTCAATGCTAACATTCCACCCATTCTTGAAGGATCATCATAATTCATTGTAGAGGGAGGAGTTGTTAAAGTTAATAATATCTAGTTTACAGCTACACCTGGTTATCAATATGGATTAGTTTTCATAACAGATGGAATAGACATAAAGAAGATCTTAAGTTTTAATCTATTATTTTTTTTAATCTAACAAAGAATACATGAGTGATCTCTCTTCATCTGATATCTCATTCTAACTTTAAGTGGAATTAAGAGATTGTGAAATTGGTAGGCAGTTTACAGTCGTAGGTAAATGTGAGACTTGCCCTTCTGGTACAAAATTTTCACTGATTCAGATGACTGAACCCGGAACATGCTAACAATGCCCTACTGAAAAAGCAATATGTAATAGTGGTAGCAACATAGATCCTAAGCCAGGTTACTGGATAAAGAGCAATTCTACTTCTAATTTTGTTAAGTGTGAATATATTTATGCTTGCTTAGGAATGATTGCTCCTGAAAATAAGAGAAAAGGTTCTTGCTTAAAAGGATTTCAAGGAATCATTTGCGCTGATTGTGCTGTTGAAAATTCAAGGCAGGGAAAATTCAAAAGCGCAACGTGTCCTGATTAAGTGATGAACATTCAAAACCCCAAAACTCTTTCAGTAGTTTGATTGAGTTTTTGATTGATAAAAGTAGACTATTAGTGCATACTTTATTAGGGTTTTAATAGGGTTTATGTAGGGGTTTAATGTTTAAATATTAGTATTTTAAGTGAGTATATGCGAGGTTTGGGGTCAGTTTATGACAGTGAGTATATAGAGTTATTGTTTAAGTTGCGTTATGGATGTGATGAATATAATGATCAACTCAAGCCTATCCTAAATTACACGTCTATAGCAAGGCTGCTCCATAAATCTCCTGCTACTGTTAGGTCTCACTGTCTATTAGCATTGAATTTAAAGAGATAGCAACTTACTTCTAAGCCTAAGAGACCCTTCAAGTTTTAGCAGCATCATATCGATTATCTTATCAATAATAAGACCCTCAAATACTGGGCTCACTTCTTTCTCGCCTAAAGAGCTGTGATGTTTCATCGCCAATTTCCTGAGCTTCATATCTCTCCTTCGTCTATAGCCAACATATATAAAGAGAATGGAATATCTTACAAGACAGTCAATCGCATTAAGAGAGTGATTGACTTTAATGTTCCATTTTATAAGACTAATTTAAATTATATATTCGATTAAATGCAGAGGTCTTAAGAGCATAATATAAAGTTCATACATGCTGATGAGGCAGTATTTACATTCAATACCTTTATATCAAGGTCTTGGTACAAGAGGTATATTAATATAGAAGTATATTACTAAAAGGTTAAGGTGTAACTCATGCTATTCTTGGTGGAATAAGTGAAGATAGTGGCCTCTCGACTTATGTTATTCACCCTCGTTCAATAAAGACCGAATAATACATAAAGTTCTTGCAATAACTCAGAGATAAGTACGCCGATTAAGAGATTATTCTATTCGTTGATAACTTGTCAGTTCATAAAACTAAAGACTCAAGGAAGGAATATGAAAGGCTAAATATAACACCTGTATTTAATGTTCCTTACAGCCATTAGTTCAATGGAATTGAATTATATTGGGGGTTATTGAAAGGTCATTATAAGAAATTGCTGCTCTACCATCTGATGCATGATTTAAAGATAGATACAGTCGATTTTATTAAGAGTGCTGCTAAGAGAGTCAGTGATGAGAAAGCTAAAGTGTGCGCAAGAGAAGGGAGATTTTGTGTTTATAAATAAGTATTAGATTTAAACGAATGAATAAGTTCACATATTAAATTTGCCCGTAAAGGGATTTGGCTTCTCTTTCTTTTCTTCCTCTTAAGGCTTGCTTGGGCCTATGTTTCTTCTCTTGGTGCCAGCTCCTGCATCTATGATAATCTCGTCTTGTTTTTAGAAAACTTTGTAAAGTCTCTTACTCAATTCATGCTTTACCTGTGATTTTCTCTCTCTGTTTTAATTTGCTTCGCTCTTTCATCAAGTAAATAGCTGTTCCAGGTTTTTCTATAAAGTTAGAAGACTAAGCTTACTTGAGATGAATGGATGCTTATGCAGCTCCTACAACCAGGAGTCACATATTTTAATTCCCTGCTTCTCTTTTTCTTCTGGAGAGATGCTGTAGCGTTTCTTGTGAGCTTCTTATATTACTTCATTTAAGTGATCAGGTTTCAGAGTTCCATGGACATCAAAGAAGAAGTTTCTCTCTGGCAACTTATTAGAGAGTTGCAGCTTTGATGGAAGGTAGAGAGCAACATCTGGATCACTCATAGCATCATCATACAGATTTGTTACAGAGATTTCAGGGTAGTTAGGTATCTCTATCATCCTAATTTCAATAGACTTAAAAGCATTTTCCTCTTCACATAGTAAGGCTTTTAAGAATAAGATTTTAGTTCCCTCCTAAGTTGGCAAGAAGAGTCCAACTATAATGGATGTATTAATCTTAATTAATAACTTACCTTGCTATACCAAATATCTATAAAGGTCCTCTTTACTTCGAAATTTTCCTATTAAATCTTGAGATTAAATTCTCTTCATTGCATCATTCATTGACTCCATCTTGCTTCCTCTTTCTAGAAATGTTAATAAAATTTAAAATTATGGATATCCATTCGAAGTTTATTAAAATTTTACTACTAAATAGAGAGGAACTGGAGGTCAGCCTTGAAAAGGTGTGCAGATAAGCCTTGAAAAACTTGTTGCAAGTTTTACAGATTTATTTCCATTTTTATCAATCTATCTCCATTAAATTGCTCCTAATAATGTTTAATTATTTTATGAGGTCCTCCAAAATCAATTTCAAACTTTATTAGGAGTTTAATTTTATGGTTAAAACTTAATTAGGAGCAGATTAAATTTAAAAATGCTTAATAATTTTACCTCCAAATTAAGTTCATGCTTAATTTGGAGGATCCTAGAGAAACAAAACTTCATTAGGAGTATTTCAATTTACTAAAACGTATCAAATTCTCATAAAATATGTCAACTTACAGTCTTCTAGGGTTATTTAATTTTCTTATCTCTCAGCCGAGAATCTACCAGAGTGTCTTATACTCGACTTTTATAGTTTATCAAGGTATATTTTATCATTATTATAATAAAACATAACTGCAAACTATAAGGAGCGCTAACCTTTTGAGAAGAGCGGCATTACTTGGGTAAATTCAATAAAAATTATCATTCCAGCAACCAAGAAAAGTAGAGACCAGAGACGCTTGTACTTAGTGGGAACCTACTTATGATACTCTTGACGTGTCTAGATTTCAGATTGAAATATAAGTTAAGAAGGAGGTCATCCAGGAGGCCGCACAAGTTGAGGAGAAGGTTAAACAACTTGCAATTGAACAATAAATTATACCAGCCAAAGTTGACTATCAATGCAAAGACTGCAATAAAGTTTTCACTTACAAGTCAACTTACAAGAGACACTTGAGAGATATACACAACGATATGCCTAGGCTATACTTTAAGCATTAAAAGAACGATGGCAAGTACGTCTACGAGTTTTGTGAGAAGCCTTATTCTCATACAAGAGATCTTAAAGTACACTTAAAGAAAAAGCACAATTAAAGTATCGTGTTTATTCATGAACCTACAGGTCAAAGATTCATATAAAAATGAAGGTCAAGAAATCCTTCCGAGTCTCTTAGGGTTGAGGTATAAAAGTATGTCAAAATCGAAGAAAGCTGTCAAGAACCTCCCTGTATCAGAGCTCAATAAAATTATGGTAAAAATTGAAGCCATGAAGATCCCAATCTCAAAGATTATTGATATAGATTTTTGCATTGATAGCTATCTCACTCTAGAGGATAAAATAGAGAAGAGAATCATCACTGTTGACTAGTATGCCTACAAGACTTATCCTTTCAACTACTTCCTTGCTGATGACAAGTTCTAGATGGAATTTGCTAATGAGTATTACGCTCTTTATAGGACACAGTTTTATGAGTGTGAGCATATCATCCAGCTTGATGCCATTTTACTTGGAAGAAATCATTTAGCATTTAGACTTCCCCTCCTTGAAATGACTTACAGAGAGTTTTTATCTGACAACAGATGCCAAAGGTAAATTGACTAGATAGTACAACAGATAGTTGAGGGAATAGAAGAGTTTCACAAGCTTGGTTACGTTCATAGAGACTTAAAGCCATACATAAAATATAATGATGGATTTTCAACTCTAAGAGTCTATATTATTGATTTCAACAGGGCTCAAAGAATGGAAGCCTATGCGCTAGGAAATCTACTCGGCACTCCTGGGTATTTCCCCGAGTGAGAAGATTGGAGAGATGGAGATATAGCATGGGATATATGGGCAATAGCAGCAATAATAATAGAGAGTGATATATCAAGGAATAATTACTTTAGCTGTAAGAATGAGAGAGATTCTAAGTAAAGAATCAAACAATATCTCGATAAAAATAAAATCAATGGAGGCTTCAGAGAGCTTGCATACTCTACAATAATCAATCAATCAATGAAAATGAAGAAACGCAAGATACAATAAAACAACAACTTAGAAAGATAAAATTCAGAGAACTGCCACATGACTTTAAGCTTATGTTTGTGTGAAATATTTTAAAAACTCGCTTGTTATACTCACTTAAAATACTAATATTTAAACATTAAACCCCTACATAAACCCTATTAAAACACTAATAAAGTATGCACTAATAGTCTACTTTTATCAATCAAAACTCAATCAAATTACTGAAAGGGTTTTGGGGTTTTGATTGTGAGATTGATTTTTATATTTTTCGCTGTTGTCTTCTTGATAGTTTTTATCGTAAGATCCACACTCTTGGGTGCTAAAGAACAAAAGAATGCAACAAAAATCTTCATAAAAATCATGATGAATCACTTGTAACTCATACTTTTGACTGCCTCTTTTAACTTTGCTTGGCCATTTATGGTCGTTGATATCTTCTCACAACTTAAGCCAGTTGCTCAAGTTTCTAACCAGATTTTCTCGTTTGATTGTTTTGTTGATGCTAGTTTGACATCTGAAGAAATGACAGATTTTAGCAAAAAAGACGACTATACTGTTTTTTTCAGAGTTTATTATCTTAAGTTAATCATTTTTGTTATCCTCCCTGATAAATATTTGTATATATTTCGCTTATTATGATAAGAATAAGGATAATTTTAATTAGTATTTTTCAAATATAAAAAAGTTGACACCTTTTTTTTAATTTTTATAATTCTGTAGTTTTGATGTTGTTATGTATATCTTTCTGGGCAATTTATCATAAACTTTTCAAGATCAGAAGCACAATAATAAATAAAGTAATGTCGACTCTCGTCATATTGCTGTTCTTGGTCCACCCTAGTTTGGTTTAATATATGTTCAGTAATTTCTATTGCAAGGCTATTGATGGTGATTACAGAGTCTTGGATGACTTGGAAGTCATTTGCTGGGATAATTTAGTAATTATAAATAAAAAAGTATTTTTAAAAGTAACAATTGCAATATAGATTTTTAATAATGTTAAAATTAAGCAATAAACTACATAATACATTTAAAAACATTGAGAAAAAAAATGGAATTTCAGTAATTTTTATATTTTATAATGTGAATGCTCACAACTTCTTTAGTTTATTTATATCAGCACCTAGTATAATAGTATGGGGTTTGGGTATTCCATTTTTCGCATTTGTGCTTTTACGGAGAAATTAATCTAAGCTAGAAAGTATTGAGACGAGACAAAAACTTGATTATAAATTTAAGTGTATCTTTAATAAATTAACTTAAATTACTATATTCTTTTTTTAATAATAATTATTACGTTATAACTTGGATTCCTATATAGAGGCTATAAATTTGAATAATATTACTGGGAAATTGTTATAATTTACAGAAAGATAATGCACATATTATGTTATTTTAATATAATTATAGACTATCGTTTTAATATATTAATGCTTGTCTTCGTGCAGGTTTTCATTAGTCAATAAGGGATAATAGCATAAGCCCTGATAGTATTCGTACTCCTAACAATTTTTATAGCAATAAATTTGAAAAAGCGGCCGTTTGCTACTACAGATCTAAACGATCTAGAAACACTGTCATTGCTCAGCAGTTTGGTTACAATTTACTGTGGAGTATTCTTCTTATCCAACATGAAACAAAGCGTTATAGACTCAGACCCAGAACTTAAAACCACTGCTTTGTAGCTTAGTCAGGGCACGTTGGTTGTACTATTCCTTGTAATTGTGACATCAAATGTTATGTTTTTGGCATATTGGAGTTACAAAATGTACATGGAAATAAAATTCAAGCTTATCAAGAAGATTAGCCAAATTTATAGAATTTTTTAGTAGTATTTGATTGGGTGTGAATTTATAAAGTATTTATTTCTTTAAGATCCCAAAAATATATATGTTCTTTTGCAACTGTGGCAACTAAGAAGCTTTTAAAAGAGAATTGTAATAACTTTAAATTAAGGAAGAAAACGAAAGTGTTAATAATTATACAATAACTTAATGAATTTTATTAAATTTATTATAATTTTAAAAGTTTAAGAGAGAAATTCAGTAAAAGTAAGCCTTATCATTAATTTATTTTTATTTTTAATGATTAATTTTTTCTCTATAGTTGTTTAAGGATTTATCTAACTCTAGAAAAATGGGTAAATTCTCCTAAACTAAAAGAATATTGAGAAATTAGAAGTATACCTTGACAAAAATTAAATCTTAAACTTTATGTAAAATGTGAAGAATACAGAATTCTATATATTTTAGCATAAGAAAAGTGCAAGACGAGCTAGAATAAACGAAGTTAAAGAGATAAAGAAATAGGATACTCAGAACATAAATAATAATATAATATTTGTTATATAAATAATGAATGCTATTATAATTTTAATTCATATAATGTCACAATTAGCTTGTCTCCAAACTTTATGTTAAAATGATTTTATATTGAATTAAGAAATTAAATTTTGATAATATCATTCTTGAATTTCTTCCACCCCCTCAGAGTAGTTGTAATGTATTTCTATCAATTAATTGATTTCCTAGCCATTAATGCTTTGAAAAGCTCTTATCTCTATGATTTTTTCTAGAATAAGAAAACCCTGGAGAGAGCGCCCAATATCTTATGGGATATCAGGTATGTCACTACAATAATAGTTTGAGATATGCCAAGAAATGCATGATACAGATTTAAAAGAAAGAAAGATTTAAGGAGTATCAAGACTAATATTAAATGATTAATGGATAAATTAGTTTCGGCAAGCAAATATTTAAATTATTATAAAGAGTAGAAAAATAAATACTTTTAACAAAGAATTTTACAACGAAAATTTAAAATAAAAATCTTTGGTAATAAGTTAAGGGTTTTTATTCTTATTTCTACAGACCCTAATTCTTTGATGAGATGGAAATAAATCTCAGATAAAAAATTATTACCTCTAAGATCTTTGGTGAAATGAATTCTTCCGATATAGCATGCTTAGCTAGATAATCCAGGTATTAATCTATTAATATTATATAGCAATCAAACAAGCTTACTGATTAGGACTCCCCTTTGCTCTTATCTAATAAGCAGATAATGCATTAATTTATATTTTATATTAATACTTTATAATGTATTTTAATCTCAGATGACTTATAAGCAGTTTGACAACTATATATACTTTTAAATTGTTATTAGGCAATATAGTTATAGAGATAATAAATCAATTTTAATTAATATTTAATATATAATAAATAACGTTTTCCTATTTAGTTAGAATTTATAATTTAATTTAAAGAGAATTATTTATAGACAATGATTTTTTAAAAATATTTTGCATTAATTTATCTATTTGATGAGAAAAGAAATTTAATATTTTCCAAAACTTTTATTTAAAAATTAATTACTAATTTTCTAATTTTCACAACTTATTTATTAAATACTTAATTAACAGTAAAAAATCATTTAAATTCTTTGAATTTATTATATTTACTAAGAAGTAATAAATTATAAAATTTACAACTCTCTAAATCAGAATTAAACATCTCATGATCTACTGAGCATTAAGTAAATATAACCATATTTATTTACTATAACTATAAGAAATATACAAGAAATCAATAATCGTAATTTATCTGGTTTTATAATTATATTGAGATACTCAAACAATTTTATAAATTGAAACTCTTCTTATATTTTGTATTAATTCATCAATTTTATAATTAAAATTATTAATGTTTCTACAAATTTAATTCCTAAATGTATATAAATTATTTATTTTTATATTTTTTTAAATTTTTTATAATTTATCAATTACTGAACAAGAATTTGACTCACCAAAAAAGCGATTGAGATTTCTACCATCATATAATGATTCCAGTTAAAATGGGATAAGTGATAACTTTGCTATTATATAAGGGAAATAATATTTGATTTTTTATTGGAAGTAAAAATTTAATTATAAATTAAAATAAGTAAGTTTTGAAATTATATATAAAATAAATTTAGTGTTTTAGTTAATTTTAAGGAAAATTGGTTATAAGATATTTCAAAAAAGAAATTGGGTTTAATCCTAAGAATTTTGCATAAATTTATAACACTATTTTTATTGCAAATATTAATGAATATCTTTTTTAGATCCATTTAAATTGATTTTAGTTTCAATTACTTATCCAATGTTAAAATTATAAATTTGAAGCTTATACTGCGGAATTAAATGTAGCAATATCAATATTTTTTTGATATTTTGATTTAATTAGTTATACTTCCTTAAATATGATTTCGACTGGAATCGATTATGGCATACCAACCTTCTCAAATTTATTAGTCTTTATATAGTAATGGATTAATTTATATATTTATAGATTATTGAAAATTTGAGTCAATCATTTAGCCCACAACCTCCATGACAAATGAAAAATGCAGTTGTAAAGTACTAAGATTGGAATCTACAGCAACAAAGACCAAAAGGTTTAAACTATTTCATTTAAAAACAGTTAAATTGCTGATACATCAGCATAGTAGATTGTATTATGTTTATTTTAAAGGCAATAATAATAAGGTGCTCAAAATCTAAACAACTATAACTGGTAAAAACTCCATAAATAACTTCCAGTCTCCCATTAGATTAAGAAAACTGACAAATTCCCCTACAAACAAGAGAAAAAACCATAATTATTCCAGTTTGGAAAACACAGAGAAAACCTAACTTGAATAAATAGAGAGCAGTGATAGGAGTTCAAATAAAGAAGATTCTATTGTTAAATTGCCAAAAATAAAAGATAATGGAAATTCTTATTCTTCTGGAGACGATGAGAACAGTTCATAATTCCAAGATGACTACGATTTCTAATTCAAAGAAGTTCAATCATGAAGTAATCAATTGCAATAAATAAAGAGTAGACACTTTAATGAAGACAGTCATAATTAAATTTATTGAGATAAGTTATAAATAAATTAATTATTCAATAGATAACCACAATATTTTTTTATTAGTATTGACTCCGAAATTCAGAATTAACAATAAATGAATGCTATTAATAGCATTTAAAGCATTCTGTGTTTTATACTAATTTTTATTATGAAATTTGAATATAAAAATACAGCAATATCGAATAAGACAATTTAGTTTAAGAAAAACTGAAAAAGATTAATACTAAATTACATTAATTTTAATTATTATCACTCGTTATTAATAAATATCCACAAATATTTTATAACTGAAAATGTGATTAAAGTATTTCATTTCATTAAGGTAATAAAAAACATAACAAGAGTAGGATAATAAAATGAACGTTTTAATTTTTAAGAAATCTGAGAGATAAACTAAGATAAAGACAAAAGCCTAATTTTAATAATATTTTACAACCAGATGCTAGCTTGAATTACAAAATAAATTTATAAAGCATAAATTAATAATAAACATGTTTTTAATATAATTGAAACACAGAAGTATAATTACATCAACTAAAAATATAAAAAATTGATTCAGAGATGAACTTAGATCACGAATTATGACAATATTAAATTGTTCACTTTGTTAATTTTTTTCTTAAAAAATAAAGAAAATAAACATCCAATAAATAATTGCAGGTATTGTGCTTAATCTTAAAATTAAACAAGTTAGCAAATTAATTGTGAAATTCTTTCTGAAAAAATTGAAAATAGATTTGATGATATTTTACAGTCTTATAGATAAAATAATTAGAAAACATCATATGTTTCCATTTCTTTTCATTCTAATATCAAATAGTTTATTATTTTCTCTTGCTTGTGATAGATTTATTTCTATAAACTTTTACTAAATCATTTTATAAGCAAATACCTTTTATAATTTTTTTTTTAAAAAAATAATTAGTTGTAATTTTAATTATAATTTACATATCTCTTTAATTTTTTTGTTAATATGCTTTATTACTATGTAAAATAAACCTCTAAATTTTTTGGAAATTTATTTGTATACAAGTATAGCTTAAATAATTCAAATTATCTAGAAATTTAATAAATCATTTAATTAATTAAAGTATCACAAATAAATACAATAAAATTCTAATACATTTGTAATCTAAGCTAAGTATGTTTTAAGAGTAATATATTGTATTTTGATAAAATTTTGAATAAATTAAATTTTGTATCTATATACAAATAAACAAATATTTAATAAATTACCTTTAAATATAATAAATAATTAAAAATAAGAGAGAGCTTTAATAATTAAAGAGGGCGGGAATTATGCAACCGGAAAAGTAAATCACCAGTGGAAGGAAGAAGCTACCAGTATACTAAGAAAACTGTGGGCAGGGAGACAAAAACTCGTCCTTATAAACATTGGAAAAATTCTTTGAAAATTCAAAATCAAATTCGTAGAGTTCAACATTCCAAAACCTGAATGTTTAGTTACAACATAACAATTGGAAAAACATAAAAAGATTTTAGGTCAAACTTGACAATAGCCGATAGCTTGAATTCTATCAACCAGTGAGAGAAGCTGAAGGATGGGTTAGAAGGAATGAGAGGTTCGCAGAAAGGTAGCGAACTAAAAGAAGAGAATAGATCATAAGTAACAAAAGACAAGTAAATGCGAAAACTATTGAACTAAGAATATGCCTACATAACGTCAGAGGACTGAATGCGAAAATCAAATAAGACTAGCTCATGAAAGACATAGAGGGCAGAAATCCAGATGTTATAGGGTTTGTTGAGACTAGACTTCAAAGGCTTATTGGAATCAATAATAAGAATATAGCACAAACGTAACTAGCGAGAAATGGAAGAGTTCTGGTTCTAAACAGTGGTAAATACGAAATAAAAACAATAAAAACTTTAAAGTAATATATTACCTGGAACATCCTAAATGTGGGTGGTTACCCACTACATATAATAACAGCCTATATCCCACCATACTGGAAAGAAGAAATTAAAGAGTTATAGAATAGACTGTTATTCATGATTAAATCGTTGAAGTAAAAATGTCAAAAACAAAGAATAATAGTGATGCGAGATTTCAACTTTCACATCAAAGACTTAGGAAAAAAAATTAAATAAAGAAGGGCTAAAAGAGTCTATCCCAGAAGGTGTGGAAACACACACTACGGGAAACTAATTAGATTAAATCTATACAAATGTACAAACAATCAACTGGGAAACTTGCCAACTTAGATTTACAGATCATAAACTAATCTAAGTAAATCTCAGAATAAAATTCTAAGAGGAAGACTTAAAACTAACTGACAGGGAGAGAACAATTATAATATCTGACATCAGGAAGTAATGTTGGATAACCTTTATAGAAGAAGGAAGAGAACTTACTTTGGAAGATCTGGACAACCCGATATAATAATGCTTTGTGGATAAAATAGAAAAACAAGTAAAAGGGAAAAATTGGTACTAACAACCATCAGAGTGGGTACGAAGGAGCAACGGCACAAGCCAGGCGAATGTGTTCCAAGAACTGAAAACCAAATGGAAAGAGGCAATAAACGATTTAGAACACTGCCTAGATAAGAACGATTTAAAAGGATTCTTTTACATGGTGAAACGATTAACAAAGAGCAAAAAATGTATTCTCAACCAATCAAAGGACTAACGATTAAAGACGAAAGAATTGAAGCAGGAGAAATTACTAGGAAAAAAATCGTAGAGTCCTACAGCCAACTCTTTAAAGACAAAAGAGAGCAATAAATGAAAATAGAAAACAAAAGAGACGTAGTAATGATAGATGAACAAGAAGGAGAAATATTTTGTGATACAAAAGACGTCGAACTAAGTATTCAAGAATGCAACTTTAATAAAGCGATTGGACCAGATGGATTTGACGGAAAAATGCTGAGCAAGTCCTAGAAAATGAGAGAAACGATATGTTAAAAATTAACATAATGGCTAAACGAGAGACAGATCCCATAATATATAAAAGAGGGAAGAATTATTCTCTTAAGTAAGGACTAAAAGGATCCTTACCCAGAAGTTAGCAACACAAGACTAATAGTAGTAAACTTACATTTAGGGAAAATAGTAGAGAAAGTTATTATTAAGAAAATTAAAGAAAACAAGAGTGGATTACTTGAAACTGGGAATTACCAAAACGTCTTTAAAGACAGTAAAAGCACTCATATTAATCTAACAAGACTCCTCGAACACATTAAAACATCCAGGAGGAGGAGCAAATAACGAGAGGCATACCTTCTAATTGACTTATAAAAAGCGTATGACTCAGTCTGGAAAGACAAGCGAATCTCTATCCTTAGAGGGAGGATTAATTGTCAAAAAGATGCAGAAGTGGTAAAACTAATCGAAATGCTATACAAAAATATCAGAATTACCTTTGAAGATTAAGAGATTACCATAGAGTAAGGAGTAGCATAAGGAAGTAGACTATCACCTATGTTATTCAACATTTACCTTCAAGACGCCTTATTCAGCCAGTTAGAATTAAAATCTCTAATAAAATAAGGCAAATTAATAGCATTTGCTGATGACATATTAGTAAATGTTAAAGACCCATAATAATTTAAGAGAGTGATAGAAAGTTTCAGAGAAATAGAAAAATCACATAATCTGAAACTCAACACAAAGAAGACAGTTTTCTTGAGCGATGCAAAAATATTTGGAAGGGAACTTCAGATCGAATGAATCAACAAGGTGGAGGAAGCAAAATACTTAGGGCTAAAAATATGTTTGAATACCCAGAACTTTCTTAAAAGTACATGGAATGAAATTAATAAAAAAACTGAGTTCTACCAGAAACTGACGAGCTCAAATAATCGTACTGTTAGTGACACAATAATGATGGCTCAGATAAGATGACTGATGATATATAAGTACACCCCGTTAGTCGCAGCACAATTCGTCAAAATTGAAGAAATAGAAAGGATGGAGTTACAACTGAAAAGAATAGCTTTTAAAACCCCAAGAGACATTCCAAATAAATTACTGAGGAATGTCACCCAACTTAAAGAAACCAATACCAGTGAAATAATAAGGCATTTGGTCCAAAAGAACATGAAGAAGATTAATATGAACTTTGAACATTTTATGAGACCCAAAAGAGAAAAAGAAGAGATTAAGATAAAAGGTAACGAATTGCAAAAAAAGAAAAATATATTTTTTTCTTAACAAAAATTGTAATGGACACAATGATGGTAATAAGCCAAGGAAAGACTATAATAAATTACGGAATGAGTTATTACTGCAGTGCGCACAAGGTCCTGGTGGACTAAATTCATATGAAAAGATGTGAGCTAATAAACTCAGCAGGAGACCCCACAAGATTCTCAAAAATACTAAGAGAGAAAAGACTATTTGACCTGGAAGGCCACCAACAAATAGAAATCATAACAAATATGATATGGCTAAATTAAAGAATAAGACAACTAGAAATACATGAGTATTATCAGCCAATTAAAAAGTTTTTTAAAGTGGTATTTGTCAAAAAGATAGATGAATAATTTGATGTGACAAAATTAGAAACAAAGTGATAAAAATTCGAATATCTAAAATGTGAGAGAATCAGAGAGTTATTATGAAATAAAATCAGAGAATTATAATAAAATAATTAATTTAAAAAAAAGAGAGAGCTTTAATAATTAAAAAGAATACTATGATGAACAAAACAAGTTTCAGTAAAACACAAGAAGAAGTGAAATAAGGCAACTAGAGAGATAGAATTACCGGTAGGTAGAATCACGGCAATGAGAAGCGAGAATTCGGGAGGAAGGTCTAAGAAGTGAGATTCAACCATAGAGATAAAAGAAGAGATCAGGAGGCGCTAGGAATGAGAAATGAAGATAGAAACAGAATTCCGCTAAACAAACAGATGGGCTTTAAAAGCAGATTAAAAATAGGAAAGTCAAACCCAAGCAAGAAGATTAATGAATCTAAAAGCCAGAGGACTCAATTCGACAAACATGAGGATGGGTCAGAGTTTATACTTGGAGACCAAATGAAATTCAAGAAATTCATTGACTTGTCGGAAGTAACTTGCCAAGGATTCGACAAAATAATCAACACAAAAAAGTGTTGGACTCCAACAACATCCAAATTTATCACTATAGTCTGCTGCCCAAGCGCAAGAACCAAGTTAGAAAAGGCACTGGTTAGAAAGTATGACGAAAGGTAAGCAGCTAGAAACAGAGGCATGAGAGAAAGAGATCTATGGTCTTAGAGACAACACGACCACTGGAAAGAAATCAATTAAGAATTGAAATATTTCGATTTAATCCCGGAAATCACATTTCAGAAGAGAAATTTGAGGTGACAACAAACCAAATTGAGGAAGCACAATTCAACCAAGGTAAAACGGGATTCCTAGTATTGCCACCGATAGTCTTGGACGACAGAGGTATCATATCATTGGGACCACGAACTGGAAATTGGATAATGGCAGATTCTGGAGGGACTCAGAGGCATTAGGGGGAGTAATTATACCCATTTGCTGCAAAGGAATTCTAAGGAATTGCAAAAACTGGGTAATCGTAAAGGCCGAAAGAGAAGCAAAAACTTTGGAGATTTACGATACTAGAAGAGCAATAGGTAGTTTTGAGCTATTCCAAAAACACCTGGACAAGATAAACGAGCTTATCGTAGGTACAGTGGGAAATGACTTCAAGGTAAACAAACTTCAAAGCATGGTCAACACAAATTAAGTATCAGACCCTGAGGATTGCGGCATAATTGCAATCCAAATAACAAACCACCTAGCATTAGAACTACCAGGGGAACCAATATTTCAAATCTTCGCAAAAGACTGGATAAATATGCAGAGATACTACATTTTATTCAACATGGAAGTGGGTTTCATGAAGATGGAGATCGGTAGATCAGGAGTTGCTCTAAGTGACGATGAAATTGCAAAAGGCACAGAAAAGAGAAATGATGGTATATGGCAGCAGTCTAGCCAAGAGTTGACAGCAGGAACCTATGTATTCAACTCCTAAATCAATCAATGGGAGGACGTAGTTATGAGAGAGGACTAAAGAGGACAAATAGAGCAAGAATTCATAGCAAACGAAGGCAAGTTCAGCGAACTTACCGAAGAAGTTCCAGAAATTGAAGAAATCCTTTTTCCCAACAAGATGAAACACCATGAAGAAAGCAGAGAAGAAAATTCAGACAAGAGAACTACCGATGATGCAGAGGTGGCTATAGTAGAGGGAACTAAAGATCTGATAAAAACGATAGTCAACTAGGATGAGTCTAATAGACAACAATAGTAAGTGAGGGAAGCAGACATCAAAAAGTGAAATAGCGGAGAACCGCAGCTTACTGCATGTTATTAAGTTCTGATTTTACAGAGTTATACTTTTGGTAATTTATCACTGTTGATTCTTGTTCGTATTTTAATTTTACCTTTAAGTATTTTACTACTTTACTACTAAATTACCTTTATTAAAATAATTGCAATTCCAATTATCATGGGATTTTATAACATGATATAACTAAATTTTTGATAATTTATTTTTATGAATTCGCAGAGATTAAAATCAAGATTCAGTTGATAAATTCCTAGACATAGATTACAGCTTTAACAATAATTCTATAAGTGAACACAGTGATGATAATTTATAAGTTTTGAATTAAGTCAATAATTGATCAAAATAAGATGGTGGACAAGATACATAAAATCAGTAGTATTAAGAAGAAATTCTAAAACATTAGTGATTATATAACAAATTAATTAAAAAATCTTAATCTATGTATTTTTAATTATGGAATTGATGACATTAGAATGATGATCTCTAAGATATTAATGATTCACAGAGAAGTAAAATCCAATAGAATCAAATAATATAAAACAATTTTATAGAAAAGTGATAAATTAAACCATAAAAAGAATAGAAAGTTATCTAGGATTTCATCGACATAGAGGCTTTTGATATGTAGTTGAAATAATATTTATTTGAAAATGATCAACCTTATAATAATAATCAGAAAACATAGAATTAGGTGTAAAATAATTAAGATACTTCTTCTTATACATTTAGTAGAAATCCTAGCCATCGGGATTAAGTCTCTTTTAGAGAAGAAAAATAAACAAAATTGGACGATAATAAAATTATAAGATAAGGAACAAGAAATTAGAATCAAATAAATTTAATTAAATACACATGATAAATATAATTTTTATCAGAATCTTTTGCATAAATTATACAGTAATTACCCCTAATTTTTTTATTATAGGTTCTTAATATATAATATACTTTTAATTGAAATACTTGCCAAATTAATTGTTTTTTTAATTTATAAATACCTTAATTTATGGATTATTTATTAACTTCCATCAGTATTTGTGAACATTTTAAGACATCAAATTATTTGTCATGAATATATCCTAATTGAGCATAAACAAAAGTTTCAAATCTTAGATTCGTGGACTCTCACTTAAATCGCATGCGAATAACGATAAACTTAAGTAATTAATGTCAAAATTATTCAAAAATTGCAAATCTCAATTAAATTTGAATGATTAATAATTAGAATAAAGCAGCCATGACGGCAATGATAGTGATTGCTTGGATTACGAGCAACTCATAGAGCAATATAATAATGAGATTATCATGGATGAAACTATTCAAAATGAAGTGGACTTGGGGTATGATGAGTAACTGGAGAAACAGCAGTAATAGTTCTGAATAAAAGACATACACACATGAAAAATAAATAAGATTTATATAATTTAACAATAACAAGATAATATTATGATAAATTATAGAGACTCTCAAATAACTTAAATAAATTGGAAGGAGGAAGGAATAATTTTTATTAAAATAATTTAATATAAAAAAATAAATATTTCTAAATAATTAAACAAATGATGTAGCAAAAAGCTTAATTTATTTAAGGAAACTTATCCAAATACAATTGGATTTATAAATTTTGATTTTTGTATATAATTTGCGAATTTTTTGTGTGCAAAAGTGTAATTTAATAGGTTAATAATTTGATAAAAATTCTTAAATAAATTTGCCTATTTTTTCTTCCCCTCATTAAACTATGAATATATTTGAAAGACTTAAAAATAATCTATATTTTTGCTTAAAATGTAAATTTGACTGTAAATATATAATTTAAAATTCCTTGTTATACAATATACAACAATTATTTTTACTTATGACCAAGAAGATTTTAATTATAGTTGGTGACTTCGTAGAATTTGCTGAAGTCACTGCCGCCTACAAAGCGCTCAAATCCTTGGGTTTTGAGGTAGATAAGGTTTGTCCCTACAAGAAATAATCATTAATAAATATACACTTTTTTTAAAAGTAAATTATGTGTAAAATTCTATATATTTGTAATAAGGACATACATTCACAACTGCAATTCATGAGTTCGATCCAAAGTACCAAACTTACACAGAGAAATTAGGAAACACATTCCCAATTACAGCTGACATTGAGACTTTGAATCCTGAGGACTACGCTGGGCTTTGGTTTCCAGGTGGAAGGACACCCGAGTATAATCATATTAGCTTTCATATTTTATATTGAATTTAGTGATAATTATGCCATTTTAATACTTAAGAACAAAGACTAAAGTTCTGGATATAATCAGGAACTTCATAGATGCCCAAAAGCCTATAGTCGCTCTATGTCATGGTGTTCAACTTTTGGCAGTTCTGGGCATGGATGTCATGAAGGGAAAAAGGTTTACATGCATCGACATGATGACATAAAAATTATTAATAATTTTGTATCTAAAAATTATTTTAAATTACATCTGAAATAAAGAATGTTGGTTGTGAAGTTCAAAAAACCAAGAATAAACACGATATATTTGTCGATGGAAATATAATCACAGGTGGAGTGCCTCAATGCATCCCCTATGCACTCAAGAACTACTACGACCTCCTTGGAGTTAAGATTACATTGCCTCAATGATGAGTTGCCTTAAATAGTCACTTTAATAATGAAGAATGAATACAAACAAGTTTACGATATTGTTTACTTTGCATAAAATAAGTATTGAAAATTTGTAATTTATCTGTTCATTTTAATATATTCTTAAATTCATGCTTCCCTGTTATTAATAATTTATTTAATTTAATCAATATAAGAACTCAATAAAATATAATCTTAAAACCTATATTGATCTTAAGTAATTTTGCCGATAATTATAATTAATTAAGCAAATAAAATTCTCAAAAATATTATCAATTATAAATATTTATATATCTAATTATATTTTTTATGGGTTATTTATAGTTTATTAAATTATTAAATGAGAAGCCATTTATTGCTTAAAATGAGATTATACATATCATTAATTTAAAATAGTAATTTATAAAAAAAATGACTGCATTTTCACAGTTTTTATTGATTTAAACAATTTTAACTTATTTCATGCAATTAAATTTCAATATTTGGATTAAGAATATAATAAATCTCTATTAAAAGTATTATAAATAAAAATCATTAAATATCCATATCTAAATTAAAGTAAAATTAAATAAATTGATATTATTATTATAAACTTTCATTAGTAGTGTCTGTTCCAATAAAAACTACTATTTGAATTAGAAAGTACATAATAATATGTAATTTAATTGCAAATTAATTATTTTTTATATTGATTGGGTAGAATGTCTTTAAAGTTTTTAATTATATGAGGCATATAAAACCAAGCGTTAAAATCGCACAATTAAATTATATTTTAATAATTATTTAATTTATAATGAATATAATAAATTCTTATATATAAATCTAAATTAACATTCCTTCAAGATTTTATCAGAATAAAAAGCTGTCATAGCAATAATCTTGCTTCTATGAGGAACTTAATCCATATTACTCTAATTTTATGATTATTCAAGCATATTTTCATTGTTTAAAAAGTAATTTTACTCCATACCCCTTATCTTAAATAAAATAATTATTTAATTTCCCATTAAAATACTAACAGTTTTATTTAGAAGAGATTTATTATTCTCAAAATTTATCATAAAATTTTAAATAAAATATATCTATTTTACAGCTTATAAACCATCCATAACTGGCATTTATAAGTCCATAAAGATATTTATAAATATTAAGGTATATTTTTAATTTATTTTATAGATAAATCAGTAATTTCTTGGCAAGTTATTCTAACAATTGTCACATCTCTCATTTAAAATAATTATAATTATAATATAAAATTAATTTGACTGAAGTCTTAACTTTAAAATGTCTACAGTTTATTAACCATTAAAAGCTTTATCAAATTTCATCTTTACTTCTGGGATACTTTCTATGCTTGTTTCAAAAGAAATGATGTTAAAGATGTTTTCTCATATAATTAAGAGAATATATTTTAAAAATGTATAAATTTTTGAATTGTCATCAACTATTAGAATTTGAGGAATTTCTTCACAAATTTAGCATTTTCCAGTTTCTAGATAAACTTAGGATTGATTTGTCGAGAATGATGCATTCTTGAGAATATCTTTAAATAATTTTAATAGAGAATTAATTGGCTTTTTAATAATTTTAGTTAACTTTTAAAAAATCATCAAAATTATTAGAATTTCTATCAGAAATTTAACTCATTAAGTCATGATTTTGATATTAATTCCCGATTTCATCATGAATTTTAAATATTTTATATATATTTTAATTGTATATATTAACTTCCAAATCATCTAATTCATTGTCTTATTAATCTGCAGGCTTGACTAATTGTCATTGTTTAAGATGAGATTTGTGACATTTTAATATTTATAATATATTGTTTACTATTTTTTATAATGAAATTTTAAATTATAATTTATTTTTTTTATAACTGTTAAAATTTAATATAAAAATTAATATTTCCCAGTTAATCGGTTGATGTTAAAAAAAGATCATTCCTTTTTAAGTTTTAAATTGATTTTTCCATTTTTTATTTGTTGCTTTATCAAGTATTTTAACTATTTAAGTTATTTAGAATAATTAGAAGAAATTTATTTTAATTATAAATTATGCTTGATATTTTATTCATTCAAAATTGGGTTATATTTAATAAATTTTCAAATAAGGAGGTATAAGTGGAATCATAATGCAAGTGAAAATTAAATTAATAATATAATTAAAGAGAGTAAAAAAAAGTTAATTTAATTATGATTTGTAATTATAAAATACATCCATGATTATTTTTTCAGAAAATAATTATAATTTATATTATGATTATCCTCACAGTGGCAGCCGTGATTGGTTTGGTCATAAATCTGTCCATTCTACTATCTATACATTTATATGCTATAAATTATAAATTTATCATTAAATTTTTAACATTTTTACTTGAAGTGATCAAAATCATAAGCTGTTAATCCAATAATTAAACTCCTTTAATTATAATTTTCGATTTTGTTAGCACCACTGCAATGACTTGACTCCAACATTTAATCATCTTGTTAATAAATTTGTTCCAATAGCCTAATTTATAAAAAAATAACTAAATTAATATTAAATGGAGATTTATAATATTTTTTATGTAAATTTCTTGACTTGCTTGAAGACCGTCCATTATTGGCATATTTCCATCAATAAAGATATAAAAATAAATTTAGATAATTTTGTAGTTTTTTCGCTTTATTTCATTGCAAAAGCTGCAAGCATCGATATTTTACATCTTCTCTTTTACTTAAAAATAAGATTCATACTATTTTTATTATAATAATGAAATAAAAAATAAATGGAGAGGGGCTATCATGTCTAGTAATTATTAATATCTTTTTTTTAATTAATATTACACAGGAATTTTTTTATCAACATTTTTTTATGAAACTATAATTATTTAGAGTTAAGATATAAATATCCTTTAAGTACTTCAGAAAATTAAATGTTGCTGTTGACTTATAATTTAAAAGGTGAAAGATTAATTTAAATTTATTCAATAATTAACTTTTTATTAGCTTGAAAGTAAACCGAAATATGAGAGCATTAATGGTTAAGAGTGATAAATCATAAAAATATTTAAAAAACATAAATTAAATTTACAGATGGTTCTCAAATCCTTGGAATTACAAAATTACTTATTAGTTGATAGATAGCATAAATTTATAAGAAAAAAAAAATTTACTTTCAGGAATTTTTTAAAAATTCTTTTAAAATAAGATGATCCAGTAAACTACCCTTCCTCCAAATATATTTGTATAACATTTATTAATACTTTATTGACTGCTTCCAAACCATTCAAAGCTTTATCTATAGCAACATCAAAAAGACTTTCAATAATAGTTTGGAGTGTGACCACATTAAATATGTTATCATCCACTATCAGAATATTTAGAACACTCTTACAATGAATACACTCCTGTATTTAGGATATATCAAATTTGCTTTTAATTTTGCAATAATTCAAGAAGTTTGCATCCTGATGAATAGTTTCATACTATAGACTGTCCAAATCTATGTCCTAAAAGAATAAGGAATTTTGCTCTTCATTTTAGAATGAGATTCTATCCAGTTGATTTTACTTGTCAGAAAAAATAAAATTATTCAAATTTAATCAGCTTAAATGTGTATAAACTATATTTTTTTTTGGGGGAAAGTTTCTTTCCATTGTTTATAAGTATTTTTGATTGAAATTAAGCTTAATATTTTGTGAATTTTGCCATTTAAATCAAAACTCCTGAAAAGCTCTTACTTAATTAATCATGAAATTTTACAAACTAAAAACTGTGACATTCATTTTCATAATATTTATTTGCAGATTTGCTGATAAATAATTCAAAGAAAAGAAGAAAAAATTATTTTCTATGAATCAATACAATTAGTTTAAAAGAGTAAGTTATAATTCGATCATTTTCTTTTCTTAATAATTTTAGATTTACAAATACTTTAAATTTATTCAGATTTGATGATAGACTAAAGATAAAAAAATTATCATTTTTTAATATTTGCTCAATATAAAAATTAAAAAATATTTATTAAGTAAATACACTAAATTTAAAGTTCTAAAATTACTTTAACTTTAACTTTATCCTTATTTTTGTAAAATTTTTTAATTAAAAAATAATACTATTTATATCTTTCTATTAACTATAAATGTCTATATCTTCATTTTCCTCTGATTAGCTTTCTTCAAACAAGAAATGATGATTTGATCTATGAGTTGGAATGTTGCTTGGAGTCTAATCATCATCACATTAATTTCGAATTTTGGAAAGATTATAAAACATAAAACCTTTCTCTGCTATATAAACTAGTATCGAATTTTAAGATTCAATTGTAGATCAGCCTTACTTTATTTCTTAGATTAAATTCTCCGCTTGAGTGTATGATTTTATACTAAAAGTGAAAGTAGACCTTTGTCTTCTAGGGTCCTAATCTTCTAAATATATATATAGCCACCGAATGCTTCCACAATTTTCTTGCAAATTTTAAGACCAATGCCTATCCCTGAGAAGTTTATGTTTCTTGTCGCCTCTATTTTGCCAAACATAGTGAAGAGCAAAATAAAGAAAATTATTAATTTAAAAGATTTTCTCTATCATCATCTTTGATTCCAATGCCTGAATCTTGAACATTGAAAACAATTAGCTAGGACTTATTTTATTTATTTTCATATCTCATAGTTACGGTAATACAACCTTCAAAGGTGAATTTAAGAGCGTTTTGTAAAAGATTCAAAAGAATTTGTTATATTCTCTAGCTATCTACAATAATTTAATCTGGGAAGTCATCTTAGCAAAAGAATATTAGAGAAATTCCCTTTCATTTGCAGCAACTTTAAACGTATCATCAGTTACCTAATACCATCTCTCAAATTTGTTAATCTTTCATTTTTCTTAAATTTACCATTTTTTATTTTAAAGAAGTCAAGTAGGTCATTTACTTGAAACAACATGAATTTAGAGGAGCTTTGGATTATCGGCTAATAATGTTTTCCTTACTATTTCTAGAAAAAAAATAACAAAATTAAGGTAAAATTCACTTGATTTTTTTAATATTCAATAGTGAACAAAGTTTTCTAGATTTTCAAGAAGACCTATAATTGTATTTAAAGCCGTCCTCATACCGTGAGATACAGTAGCTGTCAGCATCTCATAGTAGTAATTTTTAACCTTTAATTTTTCTTATTTAATTAGCGGAGTCAAGTTCATAAACAATATAGTAGTTTGAATTAAAAGTTTTTTAATAGAATCATTTATTTTTTATTAATCATTAAAACTTACTAAAATTTATCATATCAATATTTAGTATTTATACAAACTTATTCGATTTGTTAATGCTGAATCTATAAGAAGCAATTTATTTACAGATTTAATGATAAAACGAAAAATTTCTATAATATTATTTATCTTATGTATCTAAGCTCGATTTACTGATATTCAGAGATAGCATACATTCACTTCTAATAGATATTTTAAAATAAAAAAAGTCTTATTGTGAGTAAAGTTAATAACAAATTCAATTATTAAGCGAGTATAATTAAAATGGGGAGACTGTTAAAATAAAATCAAGAAAAGAGATTAAATAAAATTATGATGATCTCAATACACAAGACTTAAGATCAAACAGTCACTAGTTTGAATTAAGTTTGAATAAATCTTTATTTAACTTTAATGTATTAATCAACTAACTAAAAATGGAATTTTAGCTATTTTATCATCTTTTCTCATTTTTTTTTATTTTTGTTCATCGATCAAGTAGATGCTGTAGCTGATCTTCAAGTTTTTTCATAATTTTCATAGATATCTTCAGGGTATCTTCAGGGTATCTTCAGGATATCTTCCTTAAAAAATTTAAAGTGTGGAGAGTGTGGAGAGTATGGAGAGTGTGGAGCCCAATATTGACAATAATAATATTAATAGCACTAATAATCTCAAAATCAAGCATTATTATGAGTCTGGGATTTTTTCTAAAACATCTTGTTTTTCTAAAATTCATAGATGTGATACCTAATGTTGAAGATGATGATGAAGATGATGTTGATGAAAACTAAGAAAAAATCAGTGATGTAAAATTTTGAAATTCTCTAGAATTTCAACCAGACTCATAATAATGCTTGATTTTGAGAATATTAGTGCTATTACTACTATTATTGTTGATATTGGGCTCCACACTCTCCATACTCTCCACACTCTCCACACTTTAAATTTTTTAAGGAAGATATCCTGAAGATACCCTGAAGATACCCTGAAGATATCTATGAAAATTATGAAAAAACTTGAAGATCAGCTACAGCATCTACTTGATCGATGAACAAAAATAAAAAAAAATGAGAAAAGATGATAAAATAGCTAAAATTCCATTTTTAGTTAGTTGATTAATACATTAAAGTTAAATAAAGATTTATTCAAACTTAATTCAAACTAGTGACTGTTTGATCTTAAGTCTTGTGTATTGAGATCATCATAATTTTATTTAATCTCTTTTCTTGATTTTATTTTAACAGTCTCCCCATTTTAATTATACTCGCTTAATATTTAAAAGTTAGAATTAAAACCAGTTAGAAATAAACTCAAATTTAAAATAATCATAATTCAGAGAAATGGAACTTACTTTTTAAAAATTTACTCTAATTTTAGATAAGGGATTAATAAATTAGTTTTTCCGCATTTTTTTTTAAAAAAATGTACGAAAATTCCAACAATTAACTAATATAAATAAGGAAAAAAAAATGTCTTACCAAAGGACATTTAAAATGATAAAATTCATCTGAAAATTGAGATTCGGATTAAATAATTTAAAGAAATATAGTTTATAATAAAACCCCAATGCTGTTATTTACAATTTTTTGTAGACGTATAAAATTAATCAAAATGCAATTACTCTTAACTTAATATCACATAATTCACTTCACAAAATTGCCAATCTCTCTCTCAAGGTCTTGAGCTGCTCCTGCCCCTCCCGGTCCAGGTCCTTGATCTCTGCGCATTCTCCATCCTTTGGTCTGAATTTCAATGCTTCCTTCTTCAACGCATCCACGGTGTCCTGGGAGATGGCGGCCTTGAATCTCTGCAAGAACTTAAATGGGGAGGTGGGGTGAGCTCTGCATGAGCATGGCCAGGTCCTTAGTGAATCTCTTTAGCACAATTTCTTATCTCTGCCTTTCCTTACTTTTTGACAGGGGTCTCTTGTCTCTATCAGCAGCTCGGTTCATGATGTTGTCTACAGTCTCATTATTCTTGATTGGATCTTAGTTGGTGGGAGGCACTCAGAATGTCAAGCTCAGGAAAACTTCTCATTGGAATTTTTCAAATCGTTGAATTTTACAGAGAGCTTGTCGCAGGCGAATTCGAAAATTTTTAGCAAGCCACTATAGTCGTATCGTACTTCGATCGAGAAAGCGCAGCCTGAGCAAGAGAGTTACAAATAACTGAGCAGGCAGCTGTTTACCAGACAAAGATTATTAAGGGTATACTTTTGCTGATGACGCCAGGTAGTTGGAATATTCAAAGTCACTCGACCCTCAGAGTCCTCATAAGTCGGCTCCATGCAGTGAGTGCCCTAATGTATGCGACCTTAAGCCAACGCATGTAGAGTGCTGCCCCCAAACAGGCCAGTTTGACTGCCATAGACTAGGGTGCCAAGAATCCTGATTTAGAAGGGTTTACTCTGATACACTTTAGCACTAGAGTAGTATGAATTTCACTAAGGCGCAATGCACTAGAGCTTCGTGCTTTGGCATAAGAGTTTAGTGCCTTTGGCTACTCATGAGTATTAGGATGCCAACTGGCTTGGTGGCTGAGCCAACGGTATCTGGACAGCAGGCGCTCTTGAGATAATTGCTGGGACTCGCCATCTGATCAGTTATATTAGGTAATAGGTTACGTTGTGCTCCTTCCCTACATATGGTGTGAACAATTAAGGCTCGAATCTTACCTTGATAGAGGTACAGAGACATCCGTGGTGGGATCCAAGAAGTCACCCATGGTTTGGTGGTGTGCCGAATCATCATGAGAACATCCAATATGGCGGCCGCCATCTTCCTTCTAAATACTACAAACGCTATCCAAAGCCTCGTCCACTAATGTCGAATAAGAGAGCGTGGAGCGCAAGCCAAGAATACTGCTAACCACTCGTCAGAGTGGCCCCCGGCTTCTGTTCGCCTTCTGAATGTTGCTCAGGAGAATACCCAAACACTGTTGGAAAGATGTCCTTGTTAGTAGTGGATCGTCAAACTCAAGATTATCGAGCAGTAGATCCTCTGATGGGTCCTCCAGCAACTATGGGTCGTCTTGCTGGCTGAGCGGGGCGTTAGAATTGAGGAGCAGTAGGTTCATATGTTGGATTCGTGGGGTTGTTAGAGATTGTAAAGTATTATTATAGAGGGGTAGCAGTTTATAATAATTAAATAGGATATCTCGTCATTTTGGTAGCTTTAGTAGAATAGCCTCTACTACTACTACTACTAGTACTACTACTACTACTACTACAGGACCCTCTAATAAATTACTAAAGCTACCAAATAGTTATAATAATTAAATCTATCTTAATTAATTTCTATCGTCACCCAAATCTTATAAATAACAGCATTGGGGTTTTATCTTAATACTAAACCTCATATCCATCTTCGTAGCATAGTGTCATACCCCTTAAAATTTTTTTTTTTGCCTTAATTAAGATAGTTCTATTCAACTACACGCAATTAGAAATATATCATAGTATTAAGTTTTTGATTTAAGATTTTCTGATGAGCATCTACTTCCTAGATGCACATATAAACGAAGCGGGACTGACAAATTTATCAATACCCAATAAATTCTAAATCATTTATTTATTCTCATCTTGATAGAATATTTTGCACTATTATAGACTTACGATTTCATTAAGATCAGATTATTCTTTTTTTTTAATTTATATTTAATATAAGCAATTTGATTTATTTAAATAAGATGAATTATGATGCTAAGAATTATCTCCTGAGTTTGTTTTATTGCTATATTTTTATGAGCTCTAAATTTAGTTGTCTAATTAGTTGTTATTATGAATTTAGGTTTATGTTGGAAAATTGAATTTTATAATAATGTATAAAAGGTTTTTAATCAAGTTTATTAATATAACTTGACCAAATTGCTTTATCTATTATTTTAAAGAGATTTAATAAATTTTGACTTTGAAAAGATAAATAAATTAATACATTATTACTATTAATACTTCACTAAAGATGAACTTGAAGTAACTACATTAGTGGGAGTTGATAGAATTGAAGGCGAGGGACATGGCCCCAGGACTAAGCTAGCTGCTAGCTCCGAAGAGCCTTGTTTTCAATTCTTAGGTGTCACTGTAAAAACAAGAGAAGCTGATGAATTTATGTGCATTGATAACGAAAGCTCTTTACAATAACTACTTTAGAAATCTTAAATTCTCACTCAAACCTCTGTTGATCTTTACCACATGATCTCAGCTGGTACCTTAGAATTTACCAACTATTTCAGATTCCCACGTCAATTGAAATCCGATCTCAAAAAATAAAAACGAGAATTTACAGTTACCACTGCACTACTTAAGGTAGAGGAGATTTTTATTTTAAAAATAGCAAAATTTTCTATATTTTTTTGACACAAAATCCCCCAGTAAAAATATCGAATGGCAGTTTCGGGTCTAAGAGGCTGGCTGCCGTAGACATTAGATATGCTAAACATAATCAACTAATCAAAGGTTTAAACAAACATATTTAATAAGAGAGCAAAAATAGTAATAATAATTCTGTATTAGGTGCTAGATTATTATTGTCGTTCTCTAGTATTTATTTTACCTTTCAGTTAATATCTATCTATCTAAGTTAATAATCAAATATTTTAAATACAATTATTTATAATGAATAAGAAGCACCTCATAGTATGTATCAGAGTCATTCAGTTAAGATGCTTAAAATAAATCTAGAGTCAGACTCTCAGACGTCATGTTAATTGTATATTTACACAAATAAAACATAATATTATTTTACCTTATTTGTCATCCTCAGCTGATGCCTAATATAATAATAAAAAATATTTACATAATATTTAATATTTTTTCAATTACACATCTAATATTAAATTAAAACGGAATTAAAAGGAATATACCCTAAATTTCCACCCAACTCGTCACAAATGAAAACTGACCTAGACAACCTAATCTACCCCCTATCTTAACTGTACCAATCATAACCAATGGTACTAATTCCGCTCAAGGTGAATCAACTTATCTAAAGTAAACTATAGAACTCGGGGATGGCTGCTACACTTAGCAAAATAGAAAGGTCATTCATACTTAGAACCTGGTACCTACTCCTTAGTTTCAAAACTTTTTCAGTTTATCTGAGCAATGAGTTAAGCTCCCAACAAGCAGCTACAGGGCAAATCATAAACTTCCTTATAAGCTTGAAACTCAAAAGCCAGCATTCGTTACGATTACTTCAAAAAACCATGAAGACTTCCAAGGAAGCACAAAAAAGGTCACTTCAACTAAACTACTCATTTTCAGACATTTCTGAAAGTTCCTATTCTGTAGGAGAAGAATCAGACCTATCTAGTACCCCTAGAAAAGTGCCACGTCACAGATCGGTACCTATCCGATTAATCGAAATTCTGATCAAAACACCCGATCAGAAAAAGTTCAACTTTGCAACCTACCAACAACCTACTAACTAACAATCTACACCTACTAGTGAATAGAGGGATAGCTTCTCATGGATGTTTGCATAAACAGTATAAGGGATATTAGATAATAGACTAGATGAAAATTCAAATACTTAACCCTCACCTTAATAAACAAACTTTCGGGATACTATTATGGAAGAAGTTAACTAATCTCCTACTCCAAAACAGTAACAAGAAGAGGAAAATTAGCAACAAAAATCAACCTAGTCAACATAACCAATAAGACCCTAAGTGAAGAAACAACTTAAGTAATTCGTTATTGAGGGGACCGAAACTTGAACAAATCCTTTCCTTTAAAGCTCAGAATACTAAAACCTCCATTGATATAAGAAGAATTAAAAAGATACAAATTAAAATACGGCACCAACTCATTTAAACAACTTGAAAAATATCTTTTCTTCCTTAAAAATTTGGAAGCGAAGAAGAAAGTATTCACTAGAAAAGAAAACTAGGATGCACTCATCTCCTTTAGGAGAAACGTTGAGGAAATAGTCAGGGGAAAGGTAGGTGGACACCAACAGGCCCATATATTAAAAACATAGTAGACGCAATAGAAGTCTATGAAAAAGACAGCTACGAATTCAATCCAAACAAAGAAATCTATAAGGAACTCTACTCTGATTATATAAAGGTACTGACTCATGTAAGAAAATAAACAAACTAACAAGAGTAATTCGAAGGAGAAGAAATGGAATTCACTCCAGAGAACTGACCTAACATAAAAGATAACTCTGACTGGCAGAGTTTTTCAAATCACTGTAATAGTGATGACGACTGGGAGGACTACTGAATAAGTCCAACAAGCAAAAATCGAAGCTGAAAGAAATTCGTCGTGTTGACGACTATTTGAAAGAAACAGACTCAGACACTAACAAAATCCCATAGTTTATATTTAAGTTTTAGTTTGAATTAAATTAAGATTAAGTCACACGTAAAAGGACTTGATCCTTAACATTTATTATTACTCGTAGGGCCTGGAGCCCTAGATGTGAGTTAATTATTATTATTATTATTATTACACATCTTAAATTTCATCAGCGATTTCTAAAATTAAAAATTTTACAAATGTTTAAATTTTCTCATTGACAAGAGAATAGTCTTTTAAATTCAAGTTTAGCCAATGGTGCTTTCTTTGTTTCAATATAAAATATTGGTAAAAATATTTTTAAAAACAAAAGTCAGATATATAAATCTCAAATTAATAACTAATAAAACCGATTTTAAATTAAATAAAACCCGTCAATCTTAAAATTTAATAATTCTTATTAAATTAACATAATAATTTTTTTAAAAAAATTATTATTTAATTAACAATAATATGATTCCCTCGGGCAAT
Source organism: Oxytricha trifallax (assembly GCA_000711775.1). Taxonomy (NCBI): domain Eukaryota; phylum Ciliophora; class Spirotrichea; order Sporadotrichida; family Oxytrichidae; genus Oxytricha; species Oxytricha trifallax. The sequence goes on from ARYC01001695.1 coordinate 56,770, forward strand.
TTATCAAATATTGTTTTCAACTCGTCATTCATTTTTTGTATTTATTATAGCTAGATAAATTACATTTTCATACTTTTTTCCACGAAATTATATATAATTTTGAATGTATATTTTTTTAAATAGCAAATGAAAGAACAAATTAAAAGAAAAATAATTTATCCTTAATTTAATTATTATTTTATTTTTTGCATTTATTTCTGTTCAAATAAAATTACATTATTGCTAAATTTAATATAATTAAAAATAAAATTCTATATTATTTTAAGTGCGTGAAAATAATTCCCTCATTAGGTGCAAATAACAAATAGGAGAGAAATTCCCTTGTAAATTATTAAAAAATATTCTGATATAAATTATATTTTTATTTTTTTTCTTCCAAATTTGAATTAATTTCACACTTGTAATAAGTTAATGTCAATCAAATTAATTTAATATTACATGAAGAGTCATTATAGTTTTTTATTGACATACTTGCTATAATAATCCAAAATATTGATATGTCTATTAGACCTAAGTAAATATTATATATTTTGAGTGTAGCTATTCCATTGATTTTTATATTAATTAAATCAATAAAAATAAAGATAGAGATAGTAATTGTAGTCAAAATCCAATTATTATTGAGAAACATTCCAATTAGATTATAGAATTGAAATATCAAAATGTTTGAGGTTAAAGTCAAAACAACAAAACCCCTTTAGTAGTTTTAAATTTTCTTTGATTGTTATGAAATGTTTAGAATTATGGTTTCTTTAATGATATTTCATTTTGGTTTGTTAGACTCATTATTAATTAATATTTTAGTTGTTTAATTTATAGTTGCTTAAATTTTTAATGATAATTACATTCATAAATTAATGTTCAAATCTATTCTCATACAGAAATCTTAGAAATATTAAAATGTTCGTATTTTATTAATTTTTATAAAAATTGTTTAATTTTTTTTGGAAATTTTTATTTTTTACTATTATAAACTCCATTTCCATAATATATATTTGATAATTAAGGTGGTCCTCCTAATTAGAATAATTTATGAAAAATAAGTTTAAGACTTTAATTAAAATTGAAATTTATTATTTAAATAAGGAAAACTTAAGATGGTGTCCCTGGAGCAGCTAGTCATTGACTAAAATTTGTAAGTTACAAAAAACATATCTAAATATTTTATATTTCTGCAATACTTACCAGCTGGAGCCGCATAGTCTGTGGACCGGTAACTCAAGTGACAATGGAAAAAATTGGGAACAACAGATCAGATGTGACCAGATGGAGCAAAGTATGAAGGATACTGGAAAGATGAAAAAGCTATTTCTGGTTTTCATTTCTGTAATTGCCTATACTAATACTTATTATTTAAGTTCATTTTCATTTTATATTAAAGTCTTCCACTTATTTTCATAATTATGAAAATTTTAAATTAAAAATTTAAATTCACTTAATTGAGTTTTAAGCTTAGTTTTACCTACCTCGAAGTTTAATTAGGATAAAATAATAATTGAATTAATACTTAATTACGAACTATTTTAATGAAAATTAATTTAGAAAAATTGACATAGATTTACACTTATTTACTGAAGATAAATGGTTGAAGTGGAGATCTTAAAGTTTTTAAAATCACTCAACTCTACAATATTTCCATCTCTTTACTATTTAATCAATAATAGCAAATTGTCAATTATAAATGATAGTTTATTGTAAAATTAAATTATTATTTAATCTTAAATTTTCATATTATATTTTGCTAATATGTCAAAAATATTGATGATTGAGAAATTAAGTATTGCAAAAATGATTGCTCAAGTTTATCGTTTATGAAAAAAGTAGAAAAACATTCAAAAACTATTTTAAATTTTAACTCTCTCTTACAAAGATCTTTATTAATAGAGCAAAAAATATTAATATATAAGCATTTTATAAGATATTTATAGGGAAATCTTTAATTTTTTGAAAATCAGCAATTAAAAGGTAGTTCGAAAATCTTAAAAACCCTGATCCCAAAATTGTCCGTATCCACATATCAATCAAAAGAAATATAAAATTACTGAAGAATTTTGAGGTTTTGAGTCCATTAAGTAGGTGGATTCATTAATAGAGATTTTCGGGGCAAAAGAATAGTGGAAATTTAATTTATATTGACAATTTTTTTGATTGTTTTCCCCTAAAAAGTACCAATCTTAATATCTAAGATAAATTTATTGTTTTGGTAATATAATAAATTTTTTAAGAGTATAAAAATTATCAAATAAATTTTGTAATTCTAATTACATAAATGAAAGAATATATAATTTAAAATCTGAATTCTAGTAGCTGTCGATTACTAAAATTAGAATATAAATCATTCTAGTTAGAACAATTAATGGTTAAGAAATAAAAATGAACTTTTTCAGAGCAAATATGTTCATATTGCTGAAATTATTTTATTATTACCAACATTGATTGCTTTTATTGTTTAAAAACTTAATGCCGAAAGAAAATAAGAAAAGAAACATTTAATTTTACAATCTGAATTTTTAAAATAAATTTTATCATATCACAGACCAACATGTTCCTCATGAATTTATTGAAAATAAGTAGCAATGAAATTTTTGAATTCTTTTTGGAAAAATATCGAAATACAATTAAATAATATTAAATAGAGAGCTGGGATTTACCATATGTTTAATTATATAATTAAACATTAAAAATAAGTTGGAAGAATTAAGATTGTGTAAAATTAGCACATAAAAGAAGGAAATCTTTAACCAAGCCCTAATACTAATATTTGATATAGTATTATTAATAACTATTTAATTAAAATCAAATAAAAATTATAAATTAATATTTGCCATAAGTAGTAATCATTCTTAAGACCCACGTTGTACTCATTATTTTTCAAAGATAAACTTGACTACTTAGTGCAATTGCCAAAATATTTTTATTTCTTATCACTGTTACTATCCATAGAGATTTCATTTTAAAATATAATGATAAAATAATATCTGTTCATTTCTAAATATTTCAATAAATTCTCATTTATTTTAGCTAGATATAGATGTGCAATTTTAAACTATATATTGTGATTTTTTATTTTTAAAATAGTAAATATTTTAATCTTATATTAAAGATGATTTGGAAATTTGAACTATAATTTAATTGTATTTAAGTTTAGAAATGGAAAGTTAATGAATGAGTTTTCATAAATTTCCAATATAGAAATAAATTATTATTTAAAATTAAAAATCTATTGATTAAGACAAAAATTATTTAAATTTTGCCGTTGTAATACGTGTAAGAATAATTATTACATAAGGAAATAAAAAGATTAAGATTTGTACTTATTAAAAAAAATTGTGAGTAAATAAGATTTATTAATCAAGTATATCATTTTTAATTTTTAATAAAGCTCTAACATCCTAAAATATTAAAATGGGATAAGAAGTTTTTCCGTAAATCTTTCAATTAAAATAACAATAAATCAGAGTTTATTAAACAAATTCAGTATTTAATTAAGAAAAACTATTTTTTTAAATTAATTTGTATGTAACTGCAAACATTCTCACTTATCTTTATCAAAATAATTAAAATCCAAATAGGAATGAATATTGATTAAATAAATTTATATTTTTTAAATTATTAATAAAATCAATTGCCAAAAAAAATTTTTGTTAACAAAATTTTAAATTAACTTAAATTTCTTAAATAAATACAACTAAAAATTTAGGAAATAGACTTAATTAAATTTTTATAGCGAGATTAAGGCTTTTACTTTTAATTAAATTAACTAAATATAAAAAAGAATATCACTTTAAATTGATAAATATCAATAATTAATTCAATATACTAAAAATTTTTACTATCATGTTTTTATACTGTAAATATATCTTAAATAATTTCCCATTATTTGATATAAATTCAAATAACAAAATTTAATTAAAAATTCTAAACTATGAGCAATAACTTTTGCAATTTATTTTTACAAATATATATAGAGCTAAATCTATTTAAATTAAAATAAAAATATCATAATTCAATTTCAATATTTTAAAGCAAAAATAAATATTATTTGCTTTTATTCAATTAATTTATATTTTTACCAACTCGTTAAAGTTTTAAATACATATATTCAAACATTTATAAAAAAGATTTTAGAAGATCCTTAATTCTATGTATAGCAAATTATCTTCTTAGCTTAGGGTTTTTGATCTTGAGAAAAAATTGTGAATTCATTTTGAAAATAATTTTTAGTTATGCAAGTTTCGTTATTGTGTAAGTATGGAAATTTAATAAAATAATTAAATAGGGGGGAGATTTCATACCTAGTATTATATATAAATAAAACAAGTTTTAGTAAAGTCTTCTGACAAGTAAATATTTTTTCTTTTCTAAACTTCTTTTTCGTTAATTGATATTCTCTCAAACGAGAAGCAACAATTTTTAGTGATTTGACTTACATATGAGATTTTGAATTTACAAGCATATGTATACTTTAAATTTTAAATATAAATATTTATCTCTCCATAAATTAATATTTCCTTTTTAATTTCTATTAGATATATGGTAAAGATTAATATTTTTATAATAAAATTTTTATTATATTTATATAACATTATTCAAAATAAAATTCTAAAGAACTATTTTCCTTTAATTTTTTGAAGTTGTATAATATATCTACTAGAAAATTATTAAATTAAAAAATTAGTTTATTTATAAGTTTATGAAAAATTAATTAAATCATTGACTTTATCAATTTAATTGCCAGGAAACTTTCTCTCCCAAATAAATTAATGAATCTAATTTAATTTGAGTATTAAAAGTTAAATGATTTATACTTTATAAGCTTGTGTAAATAAATATGATATTTTTATGATATATTGATAGAAAACATAATTAAAATGAATTTTTGTCAATAATTATTTTCAAATAAGTGTATAAAGATTAAAACTATTTGCCTAATATATTCGCGAAGAGAAATATTATCTTTTTTCAAATATACTTGATGTAAATTAGACGATGTTATTTTTCAAAATCATTAATTTTTTTATATGATTTATAAATCTCGATATAACTTATTGGAAAAGGTATTATTGAGAGAAAAATTCTATACTTTCCTTGAGTTTTTATCATGCCAAGGATAAATATTAAATTAAGAAACCAAAAAGATTGTCATAAAACTTTAACATAAAATTAGAAAATTTGCTCTGAAATAATAAAAAAGATTAATTACAATATAAGCTTCAAACTGTTTTCGTTAATATCAAATTATATTTAATCAATTAATTAATTATTATTATTCTTTCATTTGGAAGTAAGGTTTCTGGCAAATATTTAAATTATTAATTTTAATAATTTTTTAATGTTTCTGATAATATATCACAATTTTTAATTTTCTTAAAATTATAATTAAATATAGCAATCCATTTGTAATTTATTAATATTAATTTAATCACAACTTTTTACATTGAATACATTAAAATATGTAAGTAAATTAAGATTAATTTATTGTATTAAAACTATTTAAAAATTTATGGAAAACTCTATAAATTTAACAAAACTTAATTTAAATTTAAGAAATTTACTTAAATATTAATATTAATCTATTTTCAAAAATGTATTCATTATTTTTCAATATTTATAACTAATATTAATTAAAAAATTGAAAATTACATTTAAGTTACAATTAATTATTTATAATTCCTTTTAGTGAAAGTTTATGTTCCCCTTGTAAAACCTTAAACAAAAAATTAAATATAATTTACTGCAAAATTCTATATAAATGTAAAAAAATATTATTACCATAAAATTAAACAATTTTTAAATTTAAAAAAGATTTTCTACCCCAATATGTTTTGAACTTTAGACAAACTAAAAATAAATTTAGTTGTTAAGAAATTATATTATTTTACTATTTTTTAGTAATTTATTGCAGTTTAAACTTTGAAATAAAGCCAACACTATGTTGGTAATGTTATTAATATCGATCATAAATTTTTCAAATTCAAAAATTATAGAAAATAATCAAATAATGTAATATACTTATATTTCTTGAAATATTAATTAAAATGGAACAATTTATATATAGCAAGCCATAAAACCTTTCTATGAACTCATACACATTTCACTAATTAACATAAGTAAGTGTTTGTTTTAGAAAAAAATTAAACTTAAAAATACTTATTTATCTCAAAATATAACAGTACTCACACTAAATCTAAAAATTTCTCAAATTCTATGATTTTAGGTATTTATATTTTTGCACTGCGTAAATAATACACTATAAACGTATATAAATCTAAGATTTTAATAACAGACTAAACAACTTATAAATTTTCACAAACAGATTATCTTCGTGAAATGACAATTAATTTTAGAAATATTAAAATAAATAAAAATTTATACTTCATTATAAAAAGTTAAAGTTTATATTAGTTCTTAAACTATAGAAAACTCCCATTATTATTTCATTTTTTCTTTAATTAATTTCATTTTATACTAAATTATTGGCAGTTTATTTATTTTCCATATTTATAAATTCCTATTCTTTTGAATTTTAACAATATTTAAGTTTACTTGACTAATCAATAAGAGTTTTCTATGATAATAATTTATTTATAAGTTTTATATTAATGATTTTCAATGATTGATCAAATGATATCAACAGAGATTGGCTTTGGGATAAACACATCCATCCCGCTATCCAAACATCATAAAATATAAAATAATTTAATATTAAATTATTTTTAAAATATAACATTTCTTTGTAAATAGATCTGTATCATAGGCTGATAAGCCAATTATTTGAGCTCTTAAATTTGAAGGTTAATAGGTAGGGCTGTAGTCGATTTATTTTTAGTTTATTAATAAACTTTGACAATTATACTAAGTGAAGATTTTTTCCTAAAGCCTAATTTAAAATATAAAAACTGCATATTTTAATTTCTTGAGTTGCTTGAAGTCCATCCATCACTAGTATATTAAAAATCCCAGATAATTCTATATAAATTTTATAATTAATCAATGTACTAATTATTTAAAACGTTATTCAAATTGCCAGAAAAAATTTAAAGGAATATGCTTTCAACAAAATATATACCTCCACTACCCTAACGAGCCTTATAACCTTAATCCTAACTCTCTACCCCTCACCTACCCCCCTAAATAATAGGGTATAAATGGAAAATAAAGTAAAACAAAAAAACATTTTTGAATAAATTTTGAAGTTTTGATTTGCATCCATAAAGATTAAAATACAATTTCAAAATTATATCTTAAACTTATTTAAAAGATGATTTCGAATTATCTAGGTAGAGGTTTTCCACAATCTTGACAAATTTATGACTGTTAAATTCTCGCTTTCACTATAACAATTAAAAATATTTAAATTATAAATATAAATTTTCTCAACAGCTTCTAGTCCATTCATAGCTTTTTCAGTAGTGACATTATGTAAATTTTCTATGATTGTTTACAAAGTGACAATATTAAATATTTTATCATACACAATAAGGTATTTTGGAATTTATGAACAGAATTTACATGGTTCTTCTAGTTCTTCCTCTTGGTAGGATAGTGATATTTTAGACTTAATTTTTAGATAATTCAAGAAATGCAAGTCTTGGAGGTGAAGATTATTATCCGAGCTATCATCTTCATCCATTTATTGATTTAGTTCAGATAGTTAATATAAATAAAAACCACAAATAAATTTTAAGCAATTATAATTAATACTTCTACTTATATAGCATGTCATTTTGATAAGATTTTTAACTTTGAATCAGAGCTATATTTATAATTAATAATAATAATAAAAACAAGCGTCATCGGTATCAATTCTTATTTCATTAAGTTCTAATTAATTTCTCTCTTCAAATATGAATTAATTATTTTAAGTCTGAATGTTACTTGGGGCTTACTAGGTTTCTTAATGAATTACTTATCTTTTATTAGTGAGTTAATATCACATAATTTTAAATCAGAATATTCAAATAAACCATTATTAAAAATAAGTTTAGGATTAGAAGAAAAATTTGAGACTATACTTTAGATATTTTGAGTCTATTTCTTTTTAATGAGGGTTCCAGGTTACAAGAAAAATGTGAAAGTTAATCCTTGTTTTTGAAGATCTTGATCTTCTAGGTATATTTAACCACCAAAGGATTTGACAATCTTCTTGCAAATTGTAAGGCCGATGCCTATTCCTGAGGTGTTTATTGTTCTGGATGACTCAAGTTTCCCGAACATAGTGAAGAGCAAATTAAACTTCAAAATAATTGAGAAAATTTAATTTAAAAAGAGTTTCTAGCGATCTTCTTCTATGATACCAATACCAGTGTCTTAAACACTGAAGACTATATCTTTTGCTATTGCTTATTATCTCATTGTGACTCTAATGCTACCTTCAAAAGGCAATTTGAGTGCATTTTGCAAAAGGTTTAGATGTACTTGTTAAATTCTTTAGCTGTCTACATCTATTTAGTTTGGGAAGTCATCTTAGCAAAAGAATATAAGTTAAATTCCTTTTTCATTTCCAGCAACTTTAAACATACCAATCAGCTCTCTAATGCATTCTCTCAAATTCATCAATCATTCATTTTTCTTAAATTTCCCGTTTTTAATCTAAAATAAATCAAGGAGATCGTTAACTAGAAAGAACATAAATATTGATGAGCTCTAGATGATGGGAAATAACTTCTTTCCTTGCAAATGAAGTTAATTATTTAATTGCAAAATATTCAATTTTGATATAAATATTTTTGAACAAAATTCTCTAGATTTCCAAGAAGTCCTATAATTGCATTTAAAGGGGTCCTCATATCATGAGAAACTGTGGCTGTTAGCATCTCATAGTAGTGATTTTTAACCTTTAATTTTTCATATTTTACAAGTGGAGTTAAGTTAATAATTAATAAAATGAAATTTGATCAATAGTTCTTTAATAGAATCATATACTATTCCTCTCCTTAGAAGAATATTTTACAAAATTGTAGACTGAAAATTTCGTTAAATCCAGATGAGGTGTGACTATTATTTTAATCAAAAGAAAGTGTCTAGTGCAAATTTTAAGAAGCTACTTATTGTATAGAGTGTGGATTATTTATCATCAATTCATAGCAAGTGTCTTAGTCTTCAAGCTAAGATGCTTAAAATATATCTAGCATAAGGCCTCCTTCTATTGTGCTTAAAGAAAAATTACAATATTATAAATTTTATAATTGTGTTATTCACCTCCTAATCAGATGCTCCTCTTTGGTATTAAAAATAATATAATATTTTTTCAATCGGACATCTTAGATTTTGGATTTGATACCCATAAAATACTAAATAAAATTATCTTACTAAGCATAACTTTCAGAAATTTTATTTAAATTTTCAAGTGATTTTTTCTGTAAAATTATATAGATGTAGTTTCAATATTTGCTTATGATAAATTTTGAAAATTAATGTTTGGTGGGCGAATAAAATTGAAAAATGCATAAAAATTAATAATAAATACCATAAAAATATGTGAATTCGAAATTTTACTTTTATAAAAAAGTATTTCAAAAGATTTGCCAATTAATTCTACTTTGCAACCGAAATTTAAAAAAATAGAATTTTTTGTATAAATTCTCTAAATTTTAACATTAGAATAATCTTTTGAATTCCAAATTAGCGAGTGAAACCTTTTTGGATTCAGTGTCAAACAATAAAATTCCCTCTGGCAATTTATCAAATATTGTTTTTAACTCGTCATTCATTTTTTGTATTTATTACAGCTAGATAAATTGCATTTTCATACTTTTTTTCACGAAGTAAAATAAAATATAGACTGATCATAATATAAATTTATTATAGCAGAAATAACATTTAATTATGATTGTTCAAATTTATTTATTATAGCAGATAGAACAACATATGAAAACAATAATAAATAATAAAACATATTTTTATAAATTGTAACCTAAGATAAATACCAAAAACATGTAATGGGGAAATTATATAGTAAATCTTTTTTTTATTATTTTTATAAAATAATTGTTTACATAATGAGACGTTTGCTATAATAATCGAATGTCGTGAAACATCACTCACTCCTAGGTGAATTTAGTATATATTTATCATTACAGCTCCATTGATTATATATTATTTATTATAATATTGAGGAATATCGCAAAAGAGGTAAGAATCCAACAATTGTTTGAGAAATATTCCAATTAGATTGTAAAATTGAAATACAAATATATTTATGCCAACTCCCCACATATTAGGAGGTGATGAGAAAATCGCATATAAGGATACTAAGGTGGTAGGTACAATCTATAAACACAAAGACTATTTTTATATTTAATAATATTATATGGTTATATTTTTCAAAAGTTTGGCTATTAAGATATTTTTATTTCATTTTTTATTGAATAATTAGGAATTATTTTTATTATATAGCAATTATATCTATAAGAAATTTATTACTTATAATTGAAAGCAGAAGTTTATTTGTTTTTAGATATATAACAAAATTGAGATAAGTAAATACACAGCAATATAATTAAAAATAATTGCATTGAGTATTGGGGTTTTATCAAAATTGTATACAATTAATTCGTTCATCTTGGAAATAAATAGCCCATTCCTAATATTATTAGTTGCCACTTTTTTATAAAATATGAGAAATTATTTATGAATATAAAATTATATAAAATAATTAAAATCTATTATAATTTTTCATGCCAGGCTGCGAGTGAAATTATTTAAATCCATAATAAAATTCCAAATAAACTAATTCCAATTTATTATTATGCATGAATTTTTCAAATTTAAAATTTATTGATAATAAAATAAAAACAGAAATAATTTACTTATTCTTAAATTAAAAATGGATCATAGACCACTCTTATCTTCATAAGCATACATGTTTGTCTTTTCCCTATTTTTTATCCAATTTCTTTGAATTAGTAAATAAATATTTTTTTTGTCTTAATTTTATCTATCATTTTATTAATCATACATTCTTGTAGTTAAAAAATAAATTGTGAATATGAAATATTTCACTAAACCTACACACGCTTTATCAATACATAAAGAGAGACTTAGAGGTATTTTATATTGCGCTATTTAAACACACATTTTCAAATATTTGCAAATAAATCACGAAAACTAGTTGTTCGCTAAAATAGAACAATTTAGGAAAATGTTATTATAATAATTTTCAGAATAATTTATAAGAAATACAGTTAGTAAATCACAATGTAAAAATGAAATTTTCGTTCGCATTATATAGATTTTTCGCATATTAATAAAAACTGTTTTAGTTATATAATTATATGATCAGTTGTAATATATTTCGCATTTACAATTTCCTAATATTTTATATTTTATCAATAATTACCAATGTTATGATTTTATTGATAATAATTCAAAAATAAAAATTTATATGAATAATTAATTGAAAATTAAAAATATTATATTAATCAGTAATTTATTTGATAAAATATATTATTAAAAACATTTTATATGATTAAATATATGCTTTCTATATAAGAAGTGCTGATTTTATTTATTTGCAAATATCCATTATTCATACTATTATTGCAAAAATATCATAAATCAAATATCTCATTTTAAAATTTTAAAATAATAAAGAATAATAAATCTTTAATTTAATATCTTTTAATAAATCTTAATTTTTGATGATGAAATCTATACAAAAAATATAACTTTTAATTAATATTTGACTTAAATGTATAATAATTATATTGTTAGTTATTCTATTAGACTGTTATTATTGTTGCCAATATATTAATCATTCTTATAATTGTGAGAATCAATATTGAAATAAACAATAAGTTTTTTTAATTAAAAAATGATAAAATGTTTCGCGAATAGATAATTTTTAAATGACAAAAATTATTTGAATATTAAAATCTTAAACTTAACTTTAATAAAAAATATTAAAAATTCATAAAAAAGATAAAAAATTTTGGAGTATATTAAGATTCAATATATTTTGATCATGATTTTTTTAATGATTTTAAGTTTTTCAAATACATTTCTCTTAGGGAAATAATGATTAATAAATTTTACAAATCATTTATAAAAATTTAACACTAAAATAATCTACAAATATTTTATAAATATTAATGATTTGAGGAGCGTTCTATTTCTTTCAATTGAATAGTCTCTTCTAATGATTGGATCTTTGATATTTAAAAAAAATGTGAGTTTATTATCGCTTTGCTTATTATTTATGTTTTTCAAAAATATTATTGTATATTATTCCTTGTATATTACATTTAAATTCATTCAATGTGTTTAATTTTAATAGTTTTAGGGGGAAGTTTCCTGCCCCAACATTAAATTTTATATTGTTTGGCAAAAAAAATATTAGAAACATAAAAATTTCAATTTCAATTACTATAACCATGTACAAACAACTTTTATTCATATATAGTTTTCAAGACAAAATTATTTTTTATTAAATTATTATTTAAACAGGCTAAATAAATGTTTTTTATTAATAATTAATATGATTTCATTAAATGTAAATTAATTATCAAGGTAGAAATGATATTTTAAGCTAAATTAAAAATAACTATATCATAATTAATTATAAAGATTCTTTGCAAATAATAAAAATTACATATTTTTATGTATGGGGCAGGAAACTTCCCCCTTGAATCATATAAAATTTTTGGTCAGGAAACTTCCCCCCATAGTTTTTTTAAAACTTTAAATATTATTTTTTTGCTAATATACCAATAAAATGAGACATATTATTTTTTATACATAAATATATTTTATTTTTATCTATAATAATCTAATATTTCTTAATTATTTTAATGCTATATAATTTATTTAGAATTGTGTTGTTAAAATTAAATTATTTTGTATTAATTTCGTTTCCAAATATGATTATTAAATTTAAATTTATTTCTTTTATACGGATTGATTAATTAAAAAGTGTGAAATCTTCAATACAATAAATTAAAGAATTAGCACAAATAAATAAAACATTAAATTAGGATCTATCAATTACAGAAAAATATATACATATAAAAAATAGTAATTTAGGAATTAATAAAGTAATTAATTTATAATAATTCTTTATATATTTCAATTTTATAAGTATGTTTTATTTAAATCATATATTAAGAAAGGTTATAAGCAATATAACTTTGTTAAATATTTTATTTTTATAATTTGACTATAATGAGATAGTAGATCAAAATATTAATAATTAATATAATTAATTTTTCTAATATTTAATTTCATCATTAGTTATAAAAACTTTGAGCAACTACTACTAATCTTAATCTAACTCAATTTAAATAATCATATTGCCAAATTTAACTGGTAATGGGAAATTATATAAAAATGATTGAAATACATTTTTTTCAATAGATTTAGAGTTTAAACTTAAGTTTTCTTATAAAGTTTATTATTGTAAAACCCCATAGATCAATTAAGACATGAAGATTGGGGAAAATAACAATTTAATTTAAATTTAATTATAATTGGCGAATAATTTTAATGATTAGGCTAATTATTAAAACTATTGGCTCGATTAATTGTCCTTATAAAATAAACCAATCAGGCTGTGTAAATTTGATTTTAGCCTAATTATATTTAATATTAGCCAATTATAATTAAATTTAAATTAAATTGTTATTTTCCCCAATCTTCATGTCTTAATTGATCTATGGGGTTTTATACTTAAAAGTGTCATGTTTATAAATAGATAAAATATATAATAAAGTATGAATTGAAAAGCTACTTTTTTTAAAAAAAATAATTGAATTAATATTTTATTAAAACAAATTTACTTTGTTTAAAATTCTAAATTAAAATTTTTACATTAAGATTAGTGTTTAAAATATACTCTTATTTCAATTTCATTTAAACAATTTAATAAATTATTAAATATTTTCACACTTAAATAAGGGATATAAATTTATGAATATAAATAATTATTCAATTTGTAAACATTAAACTGCTAATAATAACATAATAATAATAATAATAATAATAATAATAATAATAATAATAATAAGATCACATTGAGGCCTCTAGGGACCCCCGATCATAGTAAGCATGGCAGCTTGTAAGGGTCAAGCCCTTTTAATAGTTTTGATTATATATAATTAGTTAATTCAATAATCTTCCCAATCGTTCTCACTGTCTATTTCTGAGTAATTTAGATGGCTCTACCCGATTGAGTCATCGTATGCATAAGGTAATTCTTCGTTCTCATTTTCACCTCCTTCCATTTTTTGTGTTTTGATGAGTGATTTTCTCACAAAAGTTAGTACTCTTATGAAGTCCATAGGTAACTCTTTGTATATCTCCTTGTTTGGGTTGAATGTATAGCTATCGTCTTCATATATTTCTATCGCTTCTGTGATGTTTGTAATGTGAGTTTCTTAGTGTTTACCTACCTTTCCCCTGACTATATGCTCTACATGTCTTCTGAGAAACATTAGAGAGTTCATATTGTTTTGCTTTATAGTGAAGAGCTTCTTTTTGTCTTCTAGGTTTTTTAAGAAGATAAGGTACTTTTTGAGTTGTTACAGGGAGTATTAACCAAATTATTATTCGTATCTATGGAGGTCCTCTTCTTTTAGTAGCATGGAGAATTTAGGTTTCTCCTAAAAGGAAAGGATTTTGTCAAGTGGCGGTCCTTAGGGAACAAATTACTTGAGTGGTTGTCTGGGAACTGATGTTCTTGGAGGTTGTTCCTCCTTCTTTTCTTCTTCTTATTCTGTCATAATAGTGTCTGGTTTTTGTATTATCTATTATGTTTAGACTTGGTTCTCAGTCTAGATCTTGATTATGTTTTGGCCTATTGAAACTACCTCATTAATTGAGTTTACTTGATTTTATAGCTGAGTTTAAACATTAGATATTTATTGGTCAAGTCATGATATCTATTATATCACCTTACTCTATTAGTTAGTTTTGGGTAGTGTGACGTCATTGGTCAGATTCTGTTGTAGTGTGTTGGCCAGAAAATTTTCTGTTCTGGATGATACCGATCTGTGTCGTACTTGCTCTCTTGGGGTATTGTATTGGAAAGGTTCACTACCTATTGAATAGTAACTTTCCTCAGTTTCCGAGTATGTCCAATCTGAGAGGGTTGCCTCTTTTATAAGAGCTAGCCTGTGTGCTTCCTTTGAGATTTTAGCGACTGTTAATAGTAGTTGAACTGTATTCTCATTTTTATGTTTCCATGTAGTAAGGAAGTTGATTATGTGCCCAGTTGCTACTTATTGTGAAGTTTTCATTACTTAAGTAAACTTGAAAAGTTTTGAAGCTCATTAGTAGGTACCAAGTCCTTAAAATGAAGGATCTTTCTCTCTTACTCAGTCTCGTACCGAGACCCAAGTTTTATAATTTTCTATAGATGAGTTAGTTGTCTTTTAGAGAGATTATTATCATTGGTTGTGTTTGATACAGCTTCGATAGTGGGTAGCTTAGATTTTATAAGTCAGATTTCATCATTTGAATAAGATTGGGTGGGAACTAATGAGTACGTAATTTTTAGTTCCGTTTTAATTTAATATTGCTATAATAATATAATTTATTTAGCAATTTAGGGATAAAAAATGTGACACTTTAGCATTTTAATTTACATATTCTACCTACATTTCAATATTCTTAAATGCTTCTAATTATATTCTTGTTTTTTAATTCATTAAGTAATTACTTACTTACTTATCTTCTCAAAAAATGTAATCTGATAGTTGATAAAATAACATTGTAGGATAAATATTGATTTATAGTTATCATCAATAAGCAGTTTATAATTATTAATTTATTTCCATCATAATATTAACATTGAATATAAATGGATTTTTAGGGTTTATTTCTTGACGAGAATATGATGTAATAAATGATTTAAGAGGAAAAATATAGTTTACTTTTAAAAGTGGGAATTACTAATAATGTTAGAGAAATGAATTATTCTAACAAATCATAGAGTTATTAAATGGATTCTAATACGATATATTTCTCTCAATACTAAAATCATTTGATTTAAAATCCAATGCTGATCTAGTTTACCCCAACTGATTTATTATTAGATTTGTCAGACTGATGAAATTAGTGAAAGAAAGAAATACTTTAATTAAACAGGTCAATGACATATTCAAGATAAGTTTGGGTTTCTAGAGACTTATATTTTTCATTATTATGAGTGTTGTTATTTGTCATATCTGTGGTTGTTTCTGGTAAGTGTGCTTGAAAAATGATGTACTATGAAAGCATATTTTTAATATTTATAAGCTAATATAAACATTCCTATAAGCTTTACATTATTTATATAGGGTGATACTCGCTAAAATAGATGATGCTAGGTTTTAAACTTGGATTTTCAGATACGGCTAAACATAATTCAATGTTATTTTAGCAATTTACATAGTTCAATAATGAATAATAGTTTATCAAGATTCATCAAATGTAGAGGTTTATATAGCATCCATGTATTTCACTCTCACTACTATTACAACTGTGGGGTTTGGGGATATTGTAGGTGTTAGCATTGAAGAAAGGGTTATCAGTATTATATAATATATTTACTATTAGGGTAATGTGTATAGTTTTGATGATTATAGGAGTTTTTTTTTTTCTTTCTCAATAATAATATTCTCAGTAATTATTAAATAAATCTGCAATAGAAAATATTATAGATGAAAAAATTAAGTGCAATTTTTTTTATTGTTTTCTCAATCTCATCACTATCCTCCATGCTTTCATCAATTGACACAAAAAACGCCTACCTGAATGAAAAACTATCAACTTTAAATAAAATACAGAAGCAATACCAAATTGGATTTGAATTCTTTAGAAGACTAAAGTAAGCTCTAAAATATGACTACCAAAGAAATTTATGTTTATAATACGCCTTATATTATTAACTATAAAACTGTAAATTATTATAGAAATGCAGCTGTATAATTAGGTTTCTTGAATGAACTCCCTTAAAACCTGAAAATCGAGTTATCTCTGATAATGCACAAAGAAATAGTAAAAAAGATATTTTTCTTTCAAAAGAAGCCTCCTCATTTTATCGCTTTTATTGGCCCATTACTAAAACCCCTACACATAGAAGAGGGAAATTACATATACAAGAAAAAAGACCCAATTGAGGAAATATTTTTTCTAATTAAACGTTAGGCAGCTTTAGTATATATATTATTGAATAAATTTTTATGTTTTTATTGGGAATTTAGTTTATTCTTAATGGAGTATTTTATGAATAGATTTAAATTAGTGCACAAAGACATAAAAAACAGCGCCTATATGATAATAGATTAAGGTTATTTCTTCGGGGAGATAGATTTCGTGTTCTAAAACAACGATGGAAAGCGGAAGTTTACAGCCAAAGCCCTAGACAACTGTTACCTCTTAACTATAAACAAAGCGGATCTAGCCAAAGTGGATGTTGAATATGAAGAGATATTGACAGTTTATTCATGAATACATAAAAACGACTGAGACGCACTTTGAAAATTAAGGATGAAAAAAGTGAGAGCTACTTTTTGAAGAAACAGGTTCAAAATTCACATAGACCAAGTTTTACGACTACTAAAGATGATTACAGGCAGATTAGACGAATGAGTACAGATCTCAAGATAGGGTATAGAAAGAAGAAAGATGAGATAGGTCTCATAAACAGGGACTGAACCGAAACATGAGGGAGACTCTATCAACAAATCATCTGAGAACAACAATAGTTTAGAAGATGGAATTTGAGCATGGCAAAGATCATGAATAAAATGGAAGTGGCAATTAGCTGAAACAAATCAATAAAGAAGATATAGAGGAAGATGAAGAAGAGGAAGAAGACGAGGATGAAGAGGAGGAAGTAAGCGATAACATCAAGACTGATTCCTCATTCTTAAAAAAAATAGAAGAAAGTTGAGGAGAAACGAGAACTAGAAGAATAAAAGACTTACAGTGAATACCAGTTGGGCACTGATAGAAAGTAAAATGATAATATTGAAGATTAGAATGAATACAATGAAAACGAAGATAACAACGATAATAAAGAGTAAAAAGAACAGAGTAGTGATGCTAGTTCTCACTCCTCCTTTACATCTTCGTCTTCCTCATCATCTTCTTCAAGCAAAGTCTCGAATTTCTTAAGCTGAAATCCCTCGAAAAGCGAGTAAGGAAGCAAAAACCAGCAAAGTAATAAAAGCAAAGTAAAAGAAAGACATAAAAATTTGCAAGTTTACGTAAGTAAGAACAAACCCCACTTAATGCTTCAGGAAGGAAATGGCGAAAGCCCATATCCCAGGGGTTCACTAAAAAGTTCATCTGTTCAGTCAAACGATAATTCCGAAGAAGATTTACAATAAAAAATTAACTTTAAGAGCCGAGCACAAAAATGAGATAGTTCAATTTACTAAACAGCTTTAAACTTACTAAAAAGCAAACATCACTTCCCAGTCCTAAGCGGCTGAGTGAAATTTGGACATTAACAGGAAACGGCGAATGAACACTAGACTGATTTAAATATGGCAGAGATTAAAAGAAAGAGAAAGATTTTAGCTCTAAATTAGACTTCAGTCAATTTGAATTAAGTTAAAAGGAAAAGTTCAATCACAAAGGATTTTTTAAATGTAAAATTGCATAAAAAAAGAGGTTTTATGAGTTTTCAACTAAAATCATATTTAAAGCATTTAGCATTGAGAAATCGAGAAGAATTTGAATAAAAGCAATAAAAGCTTAAGGAAAGAAAGAAAACCAAAAAATAAAAGAAATTCACTTTGATGCGGTTTATGACAAATTTCAAAAACGATAAGCCAGTTATTGTGCTAAACAAAAAATATCTGAACAAAGAGAGCTAGCAGCCCATCTCGAACTTTCACTCAAATCAATAAAGCAATGTAGATTTACAATAACTAATTGCAAATAGCCCAAATGATAATACTATGCTTTAGTAAACCAGAGCACCTTCAGAAATGGCTAAAAGCATTGAAAAAGATAAAACTTCTTTTCAAAAAGAAGAACTCTTGTTGGTAGGAACAGTACTTTAAGTGCTGCTATGCTCTAAAAGTCTGAACTTGAACAAGACGTTAGAAATCAGCCCGCACTCTAGAACTAAATAACCATTCATAAAATGAATCCAGTCTCTAGAAACTTTGAGAATGCACCAACAATCACTCTATTACCTGAGGCTAAAAACTCCAATTAAAATTTGTAAAATGATGGGTCTAATATGACAGAGAGATAAAACAAATCTATTCAAAATAATGATCACTCTAGAAATACATCTATAGAACATACACCAAATAATATGTTAGTTTTACCTACTGTCATGCATTAGAAAAGGAAATGTGTTTTAATAATCAAAGGGTAAGCAGCTTTGTTACAGAAAATCAGGTAAAACTCATAGAGAAACTTATTGCCATTAATGAAGAAAACAATTAATCATGTGAAATAATCAAAAATATTGAATTATTACGGCTAAAATAAAATAAGAAAATGAGGACCTTTATTATCACAAGCTTAATGAAAATTTCTGGTTCCTATACCGTCATCGCTGAGCCTATAAATCTAACTCACTTGATTGAATTTCGGAAAAAAACTTATAGTATCCTTGTTAATCAGACTTTCATCTCCTTTAGCATTTAAAATTCTAGATTTCTGAGATGATCGCATAAACTTTTCAACATCGATCCCTTGAAACGGCAGAAAATCTAGTTTATTTATACTTTTCTTAATTTAGCTCACTTAACTCAATTGAATAATACTCCCCTCTAAATCCCATTATGAAATCTCAGTTATGTCAATATCTCTCATAAAGTATTTAGTTTTATCAATAATTTTGATCATTTTCATTTCTAATAAATCATAGTCCATTCTTTGAGCTTCTAAATGTTCCAATCTTTGTTTTAATGATTAAAAGCCTTCTATTTTAGAGTTTGCTATTTCTATGTTAATAGAGAAACTTTAATTAATTTTTTTCTCTAGAAACATTCTCCTTTGCATTATATTTATTATAATTTATCCCCAATTTCTTGCAATGAATCATCTCTTTATTGTTCTAGTTTAAATCTGAATACTTTGTACGATTAGATATAGTCTTATACTAAGGGCAAAAGTTTTCGTTTATTTCTCTCTTTCGAGTATCTTTGTTACGATTAATATCTTCCAGCATTTTACTTAATGTTTTTAACTCATTATTTTTATGATCATCCTCAAATTCTACACATAGCATGCACAGTGGATAGTTGCAAGTTACACAAAATAGCTTTAAGAGTTCCTTATGAAAAATACATCGATCGTTTTCTACTTTTTACTGATGAGTTTCCAAATCTACATACACTATAATTGCGTGATTCTTAAATCTAGTATGATATTTATGCTTGGTTCGGCAATCTTAACACATTACAAAATTACAGTTTAAACATTCATACTCTGCTTCTATTTACATCTACATAGCTTTAGTGGGACACATTTAGCATTTCATCATGCTTCGTTAAATCTTGAAAAATTAATCAAGAACTTACTTTGCTTTTTCTACTTTTGTCTTTTGACTAACCTTTCTCTTTAATTGTGATCACTTTTAAGATGATTTTCTTTTGGATAAACTTGTAGTTTGGATTATTTGACTCATACTCATAGAATCTTATTTAGTGAGTAATTCCAAAGTATCAATTTCCTAAGTACTATCACAAACTATGCATTGAATAATGTTTATTTATTCCTCATTGTAAATTCCAGTCATAATTTCTAAGTCATTAATGCATCTCAAGCAGATGTAATGTTTGCAATCCAATATAATGAAATCCATCTTCCTCTGTAAACAACACTCGAATAGAGCAGTTTCCTTAAGTTATTCATTATCCTTCTTAGACTTCTAACAGTCTAAAGATTTTGAGCTCCTCTTTGATTTAAGTTTTCTATTTGTAACACTCTCCTCATTTTAATAGTCAGAGATTGAGGTAATTTTCATGCTTCTTTTTCTGTCACTTTCCTCTTACTACCTTCTAGATATTGTACTTCTGTTACTTTTCTCAAGGAAAAAAATTTTTTTTAAACGAATAAAAAGCATTCACTTTTACCATAACCCTAATTTTTCTTCATTAACTTCTGCATATTTTCTGCTTTTTCATAAAATACAGGTTTCTTAATTTTACTAGCCTGCATCTCTTTAAACATCTTAGAGTATTCATCAAACGATATCTTATTTTGGATATTTTCCCATCTACTGATGATAACCTACCTGTGGATTAATTCATTGGGGATTTTAAATGCTTAGATATGTTCAATATTTTCATTAATTTCGGAGTGCTTGCCTCATTTTTTTATTGATAAGAGAAAATTACCTTGATTAATTTTAAATTGGCTTAATTATCTTTAATTACTTATTGATAATATTCGTTTAAGAATTCGTTTAAATTTTAGGACTTATTTTTAGTCTTACTTTTTTTTTACTGCCAATTAATCATTGGCTTTAGGGGTTACTGTGAATTTTAATGTATATACTAGCTCTTGAAATTAGGAGTGATATCTTTGTTTAAATCAATAGAGGATATTACTGATTGATATTCCCCTAAAAGCAAATCTTTGTTTTGTTTTTAATGAGATATTTCAGGTAAAGATCTTTGTTTAATGTGTAAATTCTACATTTTTAATTAATTTAAATACAAATATTTATAAATTCTTTATATATAATGTTTTCTTAGTTTAAATGATTATAATTTTAGAGGGATGTAATAACATCAATTCTGTAATATTTTGTTTGAAATATTTAATTAATTTAGTAAAAATATTAGCAGCAATGAGTGATTAAACTCATGACAAAATTATGAATAAGTTTAGATAAATAGGTAAGACTTTAAAATAATGTTAAAATTTTGTTTATAACCTGCACCTATTCGATCTTAAGTGAAGCATGCTTGAAAAGAAATTATTTTTGACTCTAATTAACTTATTTTTCATAATTTTTATATGTTTTCAATTAAATAATTTTTTCACTTATTTTATAAAAAATCAAAAATTATATTATTTTAAGCTCATATAATAACTTGAGGATTTGATAAACTCCGTTACGTGAGAGTTTGTTTGAGTTTTTAACTTTTAATCATTTATCACTAATTTATCATGCACTTTCAATCATGCTACTATAAATTTTAATATTCCTCATATGGATTGTCATTATGCATGAATCTAACTTGTAAAAATCTTTCTTTTTTTTGAAATTAATCGCTTTGCCATTTGATTTGATTTAATGGAGTCTATTTTATCTATTTTGTTTGAACTTTGTTAGTTAATATTTTCCATAATATGTTTATATATAAATAAAGTTTAGTTTATAATTACTATTAATTTAAAATATCATTGTTAAATAATTTTAATCGATATTATAAATTTAGAAAAAACTCTAACAAACCCTAACAAAGTCTCACAAATTATAACAAATTAATATTTTATACTATTTTTTTTATACTGTAAGAAATAAAAATTGATTTTTTTATACTATCATTATACCTTAAAAAGTCTTAGAAGTGTCAACACTTCATTTTATATATCAGTATTATTATAACTTCCGACTAATCAATACGAAAATTTTATGAAGATTCGATAAAGGGTTATTTTTAAAATTGCAGATGCATTTCTGCTACAAGTTCAGCCTTCTTATATTCTAGTTCAAAATATCTAAAAATCTTGCATTTATATGTGTTATATTTTACTCATAAATTTATCATTATATGTAAAGGTGATTTTTTAACCAGTAGATGGTTAAATTTTCACCATAGTTAAAAAATTAAATTTTCAAAAAAGTTATTATATCTGCCCTAAATGACAAGTTAAGTGATGATGTTTACCTTACTTAACTTTTCGATTAAATTTTTCAAATATGACTTTAAGATAGCTGATAAATTTAGTAACTTAATAAGAATAAAAATAATAAGATGAAATGACAAGAATATTTGAGAATTAAGTAATATGTTTCATAAAATTTATGTAGAATTTCTATTTATTATTTTTAAGAGATTTAATTTCAATTCCAAGTTAATCTTTTATATAGTAAAAAAAATTGCAAGAAGTAATTTTGTTTAAGCTTTAAATAAATTCATTTTATCAGTAATAGTTTACTTATGATAATAAATTAATTTGAATATTTTAAATTAGAAAATTTATCAATCTGTTTTTTAATATCAAAGTTAGACTTTTTAATTAAAACTCATAATTTATGAAATTACAAAGCTTATTGAAGAAAAGCGATAGCCTTAATAAATTTCAAAGTGTCATTATCATAAAATTATAAAAATTAATTTTCTACAAAAATCCAAATTTAAACAACTCTAAATTACATATGGAGTTAGTTTGAAAAGATTATATAAACATCTTTAAAAAAAGAGAAGCATATTTTTCTAAAAAAGTATAATATTTTTAAGAATTTTAGAACTTATACATAATTATAATTTGTCTGAAGTTAGAAAAGTATTTTATATAATAAATATTTAAATGAAAGATGATAATAAAATTTCTAAATTGTGATTATCTCAAAAGAAAAGTTTTCAATTTAATTTATGCATGAATAGTTTATAAATTATCGAATAGAAAAATTTAGACAAAAAGACGAGTATTTAATTTTTAGAAATAAAATTTTGTTAGAGTTTGTTAGAGTTTTTGAAAAATAAATAATTTTACTTTTAGATATAATATTTTCTCCTCTAATCTCTAATGGATAATTTTAATACTAACGTTAAAATGATAAATTTCAAAGAATAATTAATGGGTCTATAGTTAACTCTAATATCATCGTCACATATATTTAGTTTGTTTTTCGAAAATTTCCTTTAATAGTATAGAGAGAATCCGTTTAAACTTACTATTGGGTACTGACGTCCATTCCTCACCGACGACGTCCATTCCTCACCGATGACGTCTGTTCCTCACCGGTGACGTCTGTTCCTCACTGATGACGTCCATTCCTCACCGACGACGTCCATTCCTCACTGATGACGTCCATTCCTCACCGGTGACGTCTGTTCCTAACTGATGACGTCCATTCCTCACCGATGACGTCCATTCCTCACCGGTGACGTCTGTTCCTCACTGATGACGTCCATTCCTCACCGATGACGTCCATTCTCTCACCCGGTGACATCTGCTTCCTCACTTGATGACGCTTCATTCCTCACCGACGACG
>ARYC01001696.1:0-13017 GCA_000711775.1 Oxytricha trifallax
AATTTCGTTGAAGCTTTCAAGAGCTGCATGGTCCTCCCTGATTTTTCTAAGTTTTAGTTAGTTTAAGATATAGTAAGTTACTTGAGATGAATGTATGGCTGGTCAATTGGGAGAACCAGTCGTGAGTAAGTAGTCATTCTTTTGACCTTGCCCATCACCACCGTCCTACTCACCCTTGACTTGTTGATGATGTGTGAGAGATACTCGGGCTGGATTGTGTTTAGAACGTTGAAGAAGTATTGCCTGTCAATAGGCTTGGACTTCTCTGACATATCAGGCAGGTAGATGCTCAGCTCTTGGTCGTCACACACTTGTAAATATAGCTGCCTTACTGAAAGTTCATCGTACTTTGGCACCTTCACCATCTTGATCTGGTCCATTTTCAGAAGCCTCTTGCTTCCCTTAAAAATCAGACGGAGGTATTCTCTGTTGATGCCCTCGATTGGTGGCATGTAGTATCCCACTATAAATGTCATGGGCAGCAATTATTACGAATCTCAGTTAGATAGGTGTATATCTCAACTTTGGACTTGAACTTTCCCCCAAGCTCATGGGGTGTGATCTTCAAAATGCTCTCCTCAGCTTGACTATCACTCATCTGAAATTGCTGATGTGACTCTCTGAGAAATTGTCTCCATATATGAAATTCTCTATTGCCAATTAAAAATAAAATATTATTACCTACCTTAACTATAAGAAAAACAGCGATTTCAATTGAAATGATTCTTGGGAAGGTGGAAAGGTATTGATAATTATATATTTTCCAAAAAAGGTGGGGGTCTATGTGATCTATTTTTATAAAAATGAGAATTTTTTAGCCTGTAATTTTTTTGTGACTTTTTGTGATTTTTTTACATTTTTTGTGATTTTTGTGATTTTTTCGAGACTTTTTTGTGATTTTTTGAAAAATTTCTTGTGTTAAAAATTTTAATCACACCCTCCCCCTTTTGTTGATTAAACCATGAAAGAGATTTGAGTTCAAGATTAAATAAATTAAATTTGAATTTATTAAAATAAAAAAAATCACAGATTCAAAAAATTTAAAATGAGCAGCTCTTAAGAGTCAATGTATGACAGTGATGACTCACGCTGTAATTCTAAGCCTTCAACTACAAAATCTCTATCATCATCGATATCTAAGTTGTCGACAAAACTTAACAAAAGGGACTAAAAACAAAAACGCAAAGAAAGTGATGTAAGAAAAATTAAGACCTATACCGACTTCAAGCAATATTATGATCAAGAAGATGCTGAAGTTCCATGCTCGGAAGCGAAGATGACCTTAGGGTTAATCACCAATAACTACTAAAAAACTTTTAAGGATATCTAAAATCACCCCAAGATGAAAGTATACCCTCTTAATGAGCTTGATCGAGATCTTGTCAAGAACTATATTAGAGTGAAGAGATAGCATCTTAAACGAAATCTGAACAGCGTCATAAAGAAGAAAGACTCGATGTTAAACAAAAGAGGCCCTGCAGATGAAATGGCATCCAGCGATCACAAGAGTATTTAGAAGCATCGAATCTAGGCTCCATTTCAACGTGTCAAACAAGCCTCCTAAACCTAAAATGACATGTCGTAGTTGTCATTGTTCATCATTCAGCACTTCTCCGATCTTAAAGAAGAATTTCAGCATAGCATGATTTCAAAGTTAAACTCAGCGCTCATCTCTGACAGAGATTTTTACAGTTAGAGTGTTGAAACTTAAATCAAGCATTAGCAATAGCACATCATAGATTTGTTCAAAAATAGGGAGATTTAGTGCATTGAGTAGGAACTCACAAAATATTCACAGCAATAAATCCTGAAATTCCATTTAGCAGCATGCTAGATCATAAAAGAATTATCTTTGGAAGGCTAGACTCTCACTCACGCACTTTTTCCAAACTTAAAACACAATGTCGATACCTCAGCTTTTGACGAGTCTGAGAAAATAATCTTGGATGTAATGGCATAATCAATAAACCGACATCTAAAAGATTCAAATTAGCCAATGACAGCTGGATTGGTTAGTCTCCTGCTCGATTTAAATTCTCTTTAATCTCTCAAATCTATCACTTTACCGGAAAGCATACTAAACTTTCAAAAGTACCTAGTAAAAAGTGGATTCAGTGAAAGTGAAGCTGGGATGATTGTAAAATGTAGAGAGAATTTTCTATATGAGGATTGCATCTCAACTATCAGGAGGGTCAATAAACTTTATAGAGAAGATCTTGTTAAAATGCTTTCAATAACAAAAGTGAAATAGGACCCCTCTAATCAAATAAATGAACTGCTAGGAATTTTCTCTTAAAGGAGAATACTATTGACCATACTCGCTAAGAGGGACCACATTAAACTGCAACTAAAAAGATTGGTAGTCGTGCTTCAATCAATCAAGGACTATGAACTCGACCAACTAGAATAAATATTTACCTGCGATGAGACTTTGTGGATGCGTGAACTTAGTAAGCTCTAATCATGCACTTAAAGTTTTTAAAACCAATCTTAACTTGAATGCAAAAGCCAGAAAATGTGGTAAGAATTCTTTGAATCATAGAACTCTGATTACAAGATCACTCTAGATGAAATCTTAAAATGTTCCTAGTAAATGGAGGAGAATTGCTTAGATTACAAACATTCAACCTATTAGTCAACAATAGCAGCAATTGTCTTGAATCAGATAGAAAACAGCATTTAAATCCAGATGCCAACTGCATCTGGAAAGACGTGGGTCCAAGGGCTATTGTCTTGTTTTGGATATAGCAAGGGAAAAAGGTTGTCATATTAGTTCCTGACAAGATTCTCAAGATGTAAACCTAGAAGTTTCTTTAACCATTGGGCATCTAGTTGCAAATAGAAACAATTGAAAACTTCTACATTACTAAAAGGTAGTTTGACATTTTAATAGTGGATGAATTTGATCGAATTACTTGGAAGCATCCATTTTATTGTCATGATGGTAAGTTGCAAGGGATTTGGGATATAGGATTGACAAGGTCCTACATGTTTAGCGCCACTTGTGATTAAGGAATCTAGAGAGTGCTTGCACAGGTATGCATTAAGCCAAAAATTCTAAAGTTTAAGAGCGAGTATGAACAATTGCATGAGCTGAGGTAGGATTAGGGAGGTGATGTTATCGTCTGCTCAAGTGAGGAAGAAAGGCTCTCAAGAATTAAGAACGAAATCTAAGAATGCGGCCAAGCTGTCCCTTTCATCATCTTTTGTGATGATCATGAGAAGAAAATTGTGAAAGACACGATTGAATAGATTTGCAATTTAAGAGTGAAGACAGGTATCTCCCAAGACACTTTAGAGGAAATTGAATCATGGCAAAATGGGGTGTTGATACTAACTCAGGAGGAAAGCTATGGATACAATACTAGGTTTAGAACTGATGCTTAAGTACTTATTGCTTGTGAAATCACTTCTGAGGGCTAATATCTATAAATGAGGGGTAGGAGCTCAAGGAGCATGGGTGCGTTGCAGTCTAAATATTTTCCAATATCTTACCTCCCCAAGCAGCAGATACTACTCAGGATGAAAAAAATATCAATTGAAAGATTTGACAAGTTGGAATAACTTGTTGCTTTGATTTACAAAAAGCGATTCAGCAAGGTGCTTATAGAAGCGGTTACTGACGCCTAAAAGGACAACGATGCAATTGAGAGTCTTGAAGATTTAAAGCAACTGATCGGAGAGAGTGCATACAGAAAAATGTCAAAAACTTGAAGTATTGATGAGAGATAACACTAATAAAGATGGGAATATATCATGGTATATTCTGTTAAATTGTTGATCTAAAAAATAATCATTCAATTACCTCAAATCATATTACAGTCTCTCAGCTAAATCTCTTCTCCACATTTCTGAGGTCCTTAACATCCCCTTTCTCCTGCAATTGACTTTTAAGCACCATAATACTACCAGCAAGATGCCTCTTTTATCCATCTATCTCATTCATTTTAGCATTAAAAGCTTATACTATTCCTTCAAATTCTTCCTAAGTAGCCTTCAAATCCTTTTAAGTAGTAGAATTAGAACTCTATATCAAAATGTTTAACTCATCCCTGTTAATATAGTCCACTCTGAATTTATCTAGTTTTTTATCAATCTGCAGATTATCTTTCACACACTCAAAAATTGATTCTGACAGAGACTTACCAAGTTGCTATAAATCCTATAATTCATCAACAATTGGTGAAACTTTCTTGGATATATTGTTTTATTACAAAGATAATTGGGCAATTTTTGAATTGTAATCTTCACGCAGTTTGATCATAAAATCTTGTTTAAACTCCAAAAGTTACTATTTGATAAGTTTCTTGACTAAAAATGAGTCCATTGACCCTTCTTCCAGGTCTTCAGAATGAAAAGGCTGTGATTAATGCTTTGAATGCATAGGATTCCGATAATTTTACTAGGGATCTGGAGTTTTTGATGATTTTAGCTGTGAAAGTGATTGAACTGACAATGTAGCCTAGGAACTGTCCATTTAAAAAAAGAGAATGGGATTATGAGAGTTTATTTAATTTAATATAACTATTATCAGGTACAACAATAGAAACACAATACTGGTTTGTTTAATTAATACATTATTATTAGTATTCAATTGACTTGTATAGAAAGCATTATTTTTATATTGATTTTTAACATTTAAAGTATACTAATCTAAAATTAAGGCGTAATAAATAAGTTGTTTAATTAATGTGACTAATAAAACATAAATGAATTTTTATGTTTATCAATAACTCATTTCCACCTCAATAAAGTCACCTTCTTTGATGGACTTTTCAGTGGCTCCTTCCATATTTTCTTCATTTTCTTGAGTACTTTGTTCTTGTATGAATTAAGAATATCATCGAATTTGTCTGTCTCTCTCCCTCTTCTTCTCAGTCTTCCTGTTCTTAATTGTATTCATGATCTCACGTTCCTCTTCCTTCAAAGCGAATTTGTTTCTATTTCCTAACTATTCAGCTTTATTCTGAATCTTCTGCTCTCTCTCTTCAACAGAGACTGAACTTTTTCTTAAGCAGAGATCTTAGGCTCTTCAACTAACTTCAATTTTGGTTTGTTTTCTGTGCCACTAGACTTCTCTACCACTACTTCTGGCTCTTTGCCCTCGAGTTTTTCGATTCTCTTCTTTATATTCTTTGCTTTTTACGTCTGCTGTTGCTCATTCTCATCATCTTATTTAGCAATTCCAAATCTGTGATTTAATAGATTGGTGGACCTTAAGGCTTCTTCTTCTTGTTTTTTTTATATTAATAAAAATCAATAATTTCGGGGATATTATCGAATTAAACTTATAACTAGTCTTAATAAGATGTGGGAAAAGTAATACTTACCTGTTATTATCTTTCAATCAACCTGAACGATATATTCAAGTTTTCTAAATATAGTGAAAATAAGGTCACTTGT
Source organism: Oxytricha trifallax (assembly GCA_000711775.1). Taxonomy (NCBI): domain Eukaryota; phylum Ciliophora; class Spirotrichea; order Sporadotrichida; family Oxytrichidae; genus Oxytricha; species Oxytricha trifallax. The sequence goes on from ARYC01001696.1 coordinate 5,404, forward strand.
AAATTTGCTTCGATATATTTGAATAATTTATTTAAGTAATATTTTATTGAAATTACTCATTTTTAATTAGTTAGGTTATATTTATTTAAATTATAGTAAATCAATAGTATTTTAAAATAAATCTTTTAAAATCATTTATTATACAGGTATAATACTGCATCTTCCTATTGCTATTGTTAAGCTTTTTTTCCTAGCTCAACAACTCCACTAGCTGGCATTTAAAAGGTCTTTGCATCTTGCAGTCTCTTCTCTGCCTTCTCCTCTCTCTTTTTCTTTTGTTATATCTTTTTCTGCTTCTCCTGTTTCATGTCTCTCTTGTGCAAGGCTCTTTAATCTTCCAACTGAAATCGGCAACGATCCCTTTGTTTGTAACCAACTGCATGTTATTCAAATATGTCAAAGCAAAAAGAGCCAAATCTTCATCATCGAATTCAGCAAAACCAAAACTACTAGCTAGTTTATCACCAGATGAGGTGTCAGTCTTCTATCGATCTCTGAGAATTTTGACTTACTTCAAAAACTTCTTTTTCTTTTACTTTTTAGCTTCTTGTCATCTACTGTTTTTAACCATCTATCAATAACGACCATCATGAGTTCCTTTAGCTCTTTTTCAAAAAAGACTCTTCTTGGGAGGTTTCTGATTTGGATTCTTATCTTAGAAACGAATAAGTTGGTATTCTTGGACAAAGCAGTCTCCTTTTCTTTTAGCAGTCTTTGTCTTTGCTCAATATCTTTTTCAGTGACTCTTGGTACTTTATTTATCCAAGAATCTTAGTTGAGGAGACCTTCCTTCTTATAATTCAAATTTCTCTTGTCTTCCTTCATCTTCTTTTTGTCTTAATCTTCTTACTGCTTTTCTACAGCTTCATTTCTGCTCATTGCTTCCTTTATAACCAATCTTCTGCCGTTAAGTTCAAGTTCACATGATATCACACTTAGTATAATTACTTACATTACCCAGCGAATGAGTAAATAATCAAAAATATAAAATTATAATTTTTTAATTTTCTTTAACCCCAAATATATATTTATGCATGTAAGAGAGTGGAATTAGTGAATAATTTTTAATAATCGAATAAAAGAGTAAATTTAATTCAAATAGGAGTTTTTGAAAATAGTTAATTTAAATTCAAATCATTAATTAATTATTATAGGAATTTGGTTGCTTTTCATTTATTACACGGAGTACATATATATATATATATATATATATATAAGGGCCCCTATCACAAAACAGAAAGCTACCAAATCTACAGGGTCAGTATTTAAGTCTTTTAATATTATTAATCAAACTTAAAAATTATTCCTAACAGTATCTCTAGAGTCAGCTAATGCAAGACCCCTACTCACACCCAATGGACGACCACAATCAATACCCAGCCTCGCCATCAGTTCAGCTGTCGCCTTCCGTGCTGCCCCAGGGGTGGAGATTGACCATCAGCAAGAGCCAGCGATGAGCTGGTCAATGCTGGCCCCCAAGATGACATGCTTGCTGGAGAACATCAGACTTCAAGGACACAACACGAAGAGCATCTTAGGCCTAATGTCGACCCTCTACGACCCACACACCATCTACTGCCACCGGAACCGCATCCAGCAGACCGTGGAGTGCCACCTGGCCAGGAGGCGGCTGACATTCGCGTTGAGGACCCCAGCAAGAAGGGGAAGGAGGCCATTGGAGACTTGAAGAATAAGGAAGAAGTCTTACTAATCACTTACTACATAGGACGCGCCCAAGGCAAGAGGTGGGGGCCCTATAAAGTACATGGTCAACAACAAGCGACAGATACCCACGATTGGTCGACACCAGTTCACATCATCGCAATTAGAGTTCACCCAAACTGGCCACTCGCCCTCAGTGGTGCCCTTCAACGAATGTGCCGATCCGTTAAAAAGCTGCTGACCGAATGAAGAGGCCTTGACCAGCCTAACGGCTAGCTATAAGCATGCTTTTGATTTCCTCTAGAAAGAAAGAAAATCCGCCAAGGGCATCCCACCGCACACATGGGGAAGAGAACTGGCCACCAGAGGAAGGGAAGAAACCTGGAGGGATCTGCAGGTATATTGTCTAGGAGATCATCATCATCGTTCCAACTGCCAAAGTAATGGGTCTCAGGGCACTCGCTCACTGCATAGGATGGCTCCTCCAAATAAAGATGCTCACTTATCTCGGCCACTGGGATACTTGTCTAAGTCGGGAACCCCATCTCCGTAAATATAAACATGGAGAATCGAGTGGTGCCCCTGGCCGCCCACCAGTCAAAAATTTTCCCGTGACTCGCCGCTATTTGACCAAAATGCCGAGATGTCTAATGTGGAGACCAGACTCCAGCTGATGAATAAGTCAAAGGGAAGAAGAGAAACTTGTGAATGTGGGTGTTATTGAGGATTGAGAGCCAGAGAGGCGCGAGAGAAGAGATGATGACGATGGCAACTACAGAAGAGGGTGCATGGCTGGCTGCTGAAGGTGTAGAGGCGGCAGAGGTGGCTTCAGAGGACAACACGAAGATGGCAGTTGCCTTGGGGTAGACCACAAAGAGATAGATCTGAAGAGTAACAATACGTAGACGATGTAGATGGGGGTTTCAACCTCTCAGAGCCAATCCACAATAAACTTAGAAAGAACCATCAAGATGAAAGACTTAAGCACACATTTGATTGATGAACAGACCTATCAGCACTTCATAAGCAAACAATTAATAACATGATGGTAGAGTTGATCAATCACGGCAATTTGAAATTAAAGGATGAAAATGCAAGTAAAACTACATGTCATTTTTAAAATATTCGGGGATTGTTTTTATAGTATTCCTTCTATATATTATAACTCAATCTATCATTTTTAATTAAAATTTTCATTCATCCTAATTTTCACACTATTTTATATGCTTATATTAAAAATTTTTACATCTTTGATACAGAATTCATTAATTTTACTAAATAATAAATAATTCAATAGATTTTAATATTAGAAATAATATCTTGATTAATAAATAAACACAAAATTTTTATGAGTTGTTATTAAAATTAAAATAAGTATTCTCTAAATTTAATTCACTTTTAATATGAGCTAACTCAAATTTATTTTTTAAGTTAGCCCATAAATTGAATGTTTATAAAATTAATAACTATAATAATCCTTTACTCTTGATTATTAATATACAATTTGTCAAATTTTTATATACTCACTAACTCAAAACTCCTTTGTTGTCATCCTTCTTGCCATTGTTCTTTCTGGCAATTAGTCTACTTGTTTTACACTCCTCATCAAGTTTTAATTCAATAGAGCTTGATAGTTCGACAAGTTATTCGGCAACATTGTTATCCTTATATTAGACGAAACTAGTACCTTATGTGTCTATTATTAACTGCTGCCATCGCTATTGTTTAATCTGAGCTCCTTTACTTTGCAGAGCACAGCATACTAGAGCTCTCCAAAATTTCCTATGAACTCCTTGAACTATTGTTCTGTGGAGTTATAACTAATGTTCCTAACGAAAAGTGTCTTGCCTTAATCCTGCTGTATTTTCCTATTCTTTTTATATTCTTCCTACTTTTGGGCTCTTTCAGTCTCTTGCTTCTTCTTTTCCTTCTCAAACTTCTTATTGGTCTTTTCATTAACCTTATCTGCTTCTTCCTTGACCTTTTTCTTTTCATCTCTATCCTGTCTTACAATGAGTGGCTGAACAATGTCTTATCTTGTCATTTTTGTATGTTCCATGATGTTTGTAACTTTGCTCTCACACTTTCTACTGGGAGTGTAATATTCAACTGCAAGTACTCTTCCCTTATATTTCTGTCCATTCATGCCATCAATAGCTTTTTGGGCCTCCTCCTCAGTGCTAAATTAAATGAAATCAAAGCCAATATTGAGATTGTTTTCATTCTTAATAGGTACATTCACTGCTACAATTGTACCAAGCTTTTAAAATTCCTTCTTTAAATATGGCTCCTTCAAGTCAAATTGAATGTTTCTAACTATGACTTTTCCTTCTTTTTAAGGTATTGGCTTTTCTTTTTGTACTTTTTCAACCTCTGAGTTTTCTACTTGGGTTTTAGTGTTTGGTTCTGAGTCCATTTATAGTATTACTGCTATTAATTATCATATAATAATTGATGGACTTTTAATTAATATTTAATGTATTGCCTATCACCCTACTGCAAGAATGATTATGATTAAATATTTTATAGTTTCCAAGATTCCTAAGTTCATTCTAATCTCAATCATAGTGAGATATATATCTAAATCATCATCTCAAACTTTTTGTAACATCCTCTCTTTTTTATTGCTTTAAATTCCTCATTGTAATCAATATATTGTATAATTTTTTGCATCTTTATTCTGAAGAAAGTTAGATGAAAATTTATTGACTGCGTAATTAGTGAGATGCATGCACATCTCATCTATATTGTTATTGTTTACTGGGTGGTATGTCTCAGTTGCTAATCTGGTTAGGCCATCCTTATAATTTCATTATAATATCTTATTTAGAATGATGCCTCAGGTTTGATAATAAAAACATTCTTAAAGTTTTTGTCTTAACAACTCTGGTTAAAAGCCTTAAAATCAGCCATTTAACTGGGCAACATCCAAGTTCTTGGAAAGAAATCATATTCTTTGTCAAATCGTCTCCGTATTTTATTAAGATGTTTCCCAAGGTGATTCTTTCTTTCTAGAACATACATCCCAGGAAAATGGTTTAATCTCTGATATGGCTTTAACTTTTGAAGCTTTTCTGGGGGCATTCCAGTGTCACCCAAAATATGTCATAATCTAAATTTGCGACTTATTCAACATCTTCTTCAAAGATTCTCATCTAAAAGTTATCTTTATAATATAATATTTTTAAATGCAGGAAATATGGCTTTTTTAAATATATTTTGTCTGCATTTGTTGTCAATCATAATGTCAAAACCAAGTATTTCAAAGCATTATGAATTTTCTAAATCATCAGATATGGTTATAAATTTATAATTCTATATTTGAGAATTTGTCCTTTCTGATAGAGGAATATTCTCAATTAAAACCTCAAAACTTGCTGACTACATATTTAAATTGCTATTACGAAAACATTGCTTAAAATATTATTAAATGTCATTAAAAATTATTATAGAGAAATCTCCATTGACTAAAAGATGGGATATAGCTTTATATAATAATATAAAAATCAAAAATTAATTACTTTTGTGGATTGAATGGATCAACAAATATTTTTACACAGATTCTAAGATCGAACTTCAACCCATCGAAATAATTACTTGATAATTTAATTATAACTATGTGATAATAGTTATCAGAAGCAACACTTCCCTGACAACATCATACCTGCAGTGATAAACATTAACAATCAGTTTCTATCTCTTCACTATCTTACTCTTCCTTACAGACTGCAAATGTTACTGTTTTTATCCAGCAGAACTAGTAGTCATTCATGTGGATTATTCAGCAGGATTTAAGTGTAATTTATTTCTGGCAGACTCCAATGACTCTTAATATTTGGAGAAACTTGAAGGAATTCTTGTTGTTTCTTATTGATGCTATATCTCTTCTAGAGAAGTGGCAGCCTAATATTTTATGATTATACTGTTCTTACGAGCTTAAATTAGGCTTGAACTATTTGGCATAGCCACATTAAAAAAAATAAATGATATAATTACTGAGCTGCTACTCTATATAATTACTATTAGCTTTACTAAGATTCTTATTTGTTTTACTTCCATGAGCATTGGAGTTACTGGATGTATGCTTTTTTAATATCTTTTAAATTTTAAACAATTTCGTTGAAACAGTCAAAAGACTCCTCTAGCAGCATACTTTCCTCCTCTTCTTCCTCATTATCGCTGTGATGGCTGTGTGGGAATGCTAATTTGAAGGATGTAAATTGGAATGTAAATGAGATAGTTCATTATTATCATCATATTCTAACTCACTAATATCATCAACTTGCTCATCACCATAATCTTCTTCCTCTTCATCCTCTTCTTCACTATCTTTATTCAACTCATTCTAATTTTTAATCTTATTGCTCAATTTTAATATTAACACTGAATAATATTAATTAATGTAATATTAATTATTTTCAATATTAAGATCTCTCTCATTAACATCTTCTTCTTCATCTTGTAAATATGTTTACCTATTCTTGCTATTGATAAAGTATAATTGAAATGTGGAATTTTGAAAATAAAAATTTAACAGTATGTGTAATTAATTATAACTGCCACTAATTTACTATGTTCTTAATCGTAATTGATTTAGTACACTTTTAATATTAAAGATATCTTTTAATTATTAATTATGACCAAATTATACATTGAACAGTTTTAGAATTTTACTTTTTTTTTTTTATATTAAGGCGTACTAAATCATTGTACATTGTACAAAATAGTTTTTTTTTAAAAATCAGATTGTACAGAATGAAAAGTGATTAATAATTATTAGGAACTTTAATTATAATGAATGCTTTTAGTATTTAAATGGATGGCACAGGGAGGTTTTAAAGAGAGAAGTTCTGATATCAATAAGAATAAGATATTTGCAGTATGGAAAGACTACTTAATCATTAGAATGAAATGAAAATCAACGAGCGCCACACATTTGTATTTGAGATCAAAGCTAAAGACGAGAAACAGATTCACACAGGCGTATAAAGAGAGATGTCCGATTTAACTCAGAGGTTTGACCATTCACTCATCTTCCACAGTACTATAGAGGAGTTGAGAAGATAGTACTTAATGATACAGTTAAAGCAAGATGGTCTTGGACTCTGCAAGAACTACTTTAGCGGTACAGATTACCTCGGGTATAAGAAATTGACCAGTCTCTAATTTGTCTTCTAGCTATTGGGCAAAGTTAAGCTAAGGAGACTCTATGCAAACAATGATAAGCTAATACTTCACTGTGGTGATTCAAGCTATTTCTAGGAATTCATAGCATTCGCAAAAGTTTAATCGGCGAAACAGGGAAGTAGAAGGTCCTCGTCTAATGCATCATCAGAATCATAGAGTAGAATTACCTAGACATTTAAACAGCTCACGAGAGCCAAAAAGATAAGCGGGGTCCAGGATATGTACAGAATGTATTAAGATGACGATGAAGTTTGCGATCAGATCGTGCAAAATCACAAAAAGCTGGTAATAATTCAAGGTTACGAATAGAAGATCCTCTCTAAACCAGAGCCATCATTAACAAAGTTCTAATCTCTCATTGCCTTTCTAGAACGCTCTGACACCAAGTCTCCTCACTTAAATAATCTCAATTCTAAAAAACTAGAAGAAATGCTGTACTTTGATGCTGCGGATAAGCTCTACAGAGTAATTTTTAGAAAATATCCAGATAAGGTAAATGTTGTCTGGTTATATGGGGAGCCAAACACAGGAAAGACTACAATAGCAAAACTCCTGAGAAAGATCTTTATCACGGAGGACTTCAAAATACTGAATAGATAGTTCTGCATCGATTCCAGCAAGCCACACTCAGAACCGCAAATTGTGATCATGAAGGAAATAAAGAGAGACATTTTTTTAAAACGGAGAAAAGATTGATGATCTCAAGACATTCTTTGAGGGCGAGAGGCACCCTGTCAACCTTAAATACCAAAATCCTGTGATAAG